>JAJEKV010000593.1:0-138430 GCA_021234155.1 Isoetes taiwanensis
AAAAGGACCCGCGATTAAAGGGTTTAATTCTTTAATATTGTACACGATGATACATCTTGACCTTATCCTCCCTCGATTTATCGTGGCGAATTTCCAACGCCAGCGCTGCGCATTAAGCACCTTTCAAAGATCCGACAATCATATTAATGTCAAAGAGACAATTGTCCAAAATTGGGAGAATTTGTCCGGGCTTATCGGTTGTAACGACTTGATTATCATTAGGTGGATAAGAGAGATTTTCGGAGAATTTGTGGTTTCAAAACGGTGAGGCCTTTGATGAATGCCATGGGTCAAAAACATCATTAGTATCGGCCGAATATGAGCGTTAGGAGATGGAACAGATGGATGAACAAACGGACAGGGCTGCGGACGGTTTTGGGCTATCGTATCAAGCAAAAATATAGCGAAAATATCCCGCCAGCCAAACCTTCTTACTAATAACCACTATACAATTCATTCAACATAATACATCAGCTTACTTGTTTACCTTTACTGTGGAAGGCGATAATACCCGGTATGCGTATCAAAATTACCAAGTTCGTTGTACCAGCCGACCTAGTAGAGGTGGTTCATTTGGCTGGAGTAGTGGTATCTTTGGTTTGCATACTTCCGTATGGGATCGTATTGATGGCACCCCTTCCTGAAATGTAGGAGGTTGGGGGAATGGGTCACTTTTGTGATATTTAGGGATGGGATTTCAAGGCAATTTGGTAGAGGTTGGGTGAGAGGTTGGAAGTAGGAGAGATGGGTTATGCATGGGAACTTAGGATGGTCGAGTGGGATTTGAGGTGAGTTGGTCATGGAACGGGATGGGGCTACGGACTTATAAAACCCTATAAAGAGCCTTGGGAGACCTTTGGTGGAAATGGGGGCCGGTCCATTAGTAAATTCTAGAGACATCAAAATTAATGGGTAAAAGCAGGTCCAAGCTTGACCATTTTGTGAAATTAGCGGGGAATAAATGCATACGAAGTTGAATTGTTATTGTACCAGCAAGGGGTGGGGCCATAAAAATACACAGTATATTTTAAAACATATTTTCTTTCAACATTATAGCGGACAGAAATGCGTTGATAAACTATTCTTCAGGTTCATCCACCACAAACCTAGATTGGGAGAAAATGATTGGTTACTGGGTCCAACAAACACAAAATGCCGAGGTAACAAGTGAATGAATTACTTGGTAAACCCTCTGCTTTTCAACCACACAAGAATAATAAATGCATCTTCACGAATTATCTTCGGCATTAATGAATGGGTGTTGCTGAACGTACGTCATTCTGTTCATATTTAATGCAATTCTTTCTTTGGAAGGTAGATTAGGCCAATTTCATGTTACCCCATACATGTTGAATAAGATCTGGGTTTTATACCCTTCAGTGCTGAGTAATGCATGTAGAGAACCATGAGTACTTCTGACGGAATGTTAGTTGATATGGCCCGGATCTATTGTTAGGCTGTTAAACTAGAAGCTACTGCAAAAATGCCCTTGAGGAAATAGATACATTACACATTCTTCCCTACAATATGTAATCATTAACACCTAACAAATCCACGCAAATGCCAACAAATAAAACCTAAACAATTGAATAATGGATGATGGCAATCTGTTTCTTGATTGATTCTGACAATGGAAATTCGATTTACTTAAGATAAACACATATGCTAAATGTATAAATTAGAGTGAAACCCACAAAAAGGGGTAGCATTTTCATTGTTCTAAACTTAATTTGATAAAATGGGCTATTAGCAAAATAAGAAATCGTATTGGAGCACGATTAGGGGTATTTCCTCCCTCGATGAACTTCGTCATCCCTACGCCGCCGGAGATAAACAACAAATTAGATCCGCAGGTACTCTTCCAGGGGGCATCCTTGCCTTGTTAGCATTCTGATGAAATTCGAGCATATGGCATTTGAAGAGTGAGGTCGCTTTGTGATACTCAGCTAGAATTACTTCTATTGGGATCAAATCTTGTGTAGCTTACTGGGAGCTCAAGCAGGTGAACTTTAGATGGTAAATGGTGGGATGCTTGATCGACTTTCTCAAATCTCAATCAATAACACTTCTAGATGCGGCCTTTGTTTTGCAGGACCGCCAGTGATCATATCTGAAGTATATTTTGTGGTGAGGGATCCTTATATAGGCAGTAAATCGAAAACACGTCGCCATTTATTTTATCGATGTCTTAAATTCCATAATGTTCTTTAATCTAGTGATAAGTGGATCGCCGTTAGGTCCCATACGAATACATTAGTGCTTCGAAGTCGGAAACTATCTGGAAAAGTAGTATAACAAGAAAGATTAGCCCAGCATTCACATAACAAATAGCATTTCGCTATCCTCATATCTCGCCAGAAGCATAACTAGGGTTACCTTGATCCGTTGAACTTCGGATAATAGAGGTTTGTGTCGAGAGATAATATTTTCATCGTGGACCATGAATATTGTTAATCTACAATTCCGCTATTTGGGGAGTTGATGTTTGTACCCATACTGGGCTACGATGGTTTCCAATATGTGTGTTTGCTTATGTTTTGCCCGGCAAGCGGACTAGGTAGTTGTCTTGGATGCGTTGGGCGGTTTGTCATGATGGGGACACGTAACGCATGGATTGTATAGAAAAAAATCACCACCAATCTCGCTCCATGTTCAAAGAATGCTTGATATATCTAGACAAACCATTTCAAATCAAATATCAAATATTAAATCTTTTAAAATTATATTATGGTCTTGTATACCATTGCTATGCAAAGGTGTTTGGACATTTACAAGAGGCTAGAAAGTGGTGTTAAGGGGCCTGGATATGGGTTCACTTTGAAACACAATTGCCCGGTCCCTCCCCTAGCTTCCTCACGGTCTTGAAACTTGTCCTTTGGGATTTGAAAGTAGTCATCGTTTTGGACATGCAACACCATTCTTGGGGTGTACACTTGTGAGGAAGATGTAAGTGGGTTTGTTGAAGTTGGCTTCTCCCCTAAACTACTAGGGGGGGTATAGTCTTTTTAAAATTGATGATTGGGGGCCAAAAACATGGCCTGTGCACAATTGGAAATACTATACTTTGGGAACCAAGAGATTACAAAATAAAATTAAAAGTAGAGGGGATTTGTGATTGAGACGATGGTGAGTGGTGGTTGGGTTTTAAGCCTTGTGTATGTCTGTAGCGTAATGCTTTATATGTACGGTTGATGTGGATGTGGGATAGGATTAAGTCACCGGTCTGGACATTGCGTTAGCTAGATGATACCTCCAAGTGACCCTTTATTTGGGAGCTTTGATCTGTGACGTCCGTTGAGGAATTAAGTGGGAGCTTTTATCGGGCCAGATCAACTTGAGCATTTAATTCAAGATGTTAAATAGTTTAATTAGCAGCAATTTTAATAAGGCATTAATTATAGTGAAGTAATGCAGTAGCGAGGCCAGAGCATCTCCCTTCAACCCGTTCTTCTTTCCACCCTTAGTTGGCCCGGCTAACTGCTTAGTTCCACAAATTCCAACAAGCTTCGAATAAAACTCTTAAATGGAGGCCACAGGAGGAAATTTCTTGGATGGTACTATTAAAACACTTTTCAAGTTTTGGTCCTTGCTTGTTGAATATGGCGAGGGGTAGACATATTGGAACTACCAGAGGTGGGTGTGACCTCCTTTCTCTCCTCTTCAAAGGACCGTCCTTTTAGATCCACTTACCCGATCCTCTTCTTTCAACGGGGCTTTTATCTTTTTTTAGAGGGCGGCGTGAAAGGGATTTTACATGGTCTTTCTTTCTTTCTAAAATGAGGGATTGCCGAGAACTCCGTGTTCTCTCCGAATTAAAACCCATCAGATCAGCGGTGGAGATAGGTCGGCGGTGGAAGTAAAATCATTTCTGCGTAGCAGAAATGGTTGGTTTGGGACATATTCAAATTTCTCTATTTTGGGAAAAGGCAATTTTTAGTGTTTGGTCCATTCTTTGCCATATTCTTCGGCTTACAACTAACGAGGATGCACAAGTGTAATTAAAATAAGGAAACATAAATGCCCGACATCCCTCTGTTACCATATTACGATTTAGCTAAGAAGCGGCTATCCAAGAGATAAATAGTAGTAAAGCCGAGGTTTTCTTGTAGGATTTTACTTCAAGTTGCGATTAACCGGCACCGGTTCTTGCCAAATGAAGCGAAACCGTGAAGCGGTGGCCATGAGGGCAATATGAGCCAAAGGTGAATCAGCCCCTCCGCCATAGTTCTCCCGCCTCACTGATAAAGAAATTAGGCTGGAAGAAAGCATAGCGGCGTTGTGATTCTTCTTTTACGAGGTTACCAGGCAATAACATATTGTCGTTGGGGCTATATCACGGCGGTAATATGTATATTCTTTTAAGTTTGTTGGTTTTGCGTTGGATCGACGGAACTTCCTTTTCCTATGCGGGGCGGGTTCTTCGAAAACACCTTTCAATAATTTCCATTTGAGCGGTTCAAAATTGTTCGCGTGTAACTTAAATAAAATTTTTCCTAATTCTCGAAGCCCCAGGTAAGCGAAAAATTCATAAGTATTTGAGCACAGTTCTGCTTTATGTCTATAGGAGGATCCATGCTTAATCTGTCAAGCAGAAACGAGTCAAGATCAAGCTCAAGTTACTGTTTTTGGCCTTCTTTTGCTATCTAAGAACATGCAGAACGGCTCGAGTCAATGTGTTTGGGTCATTTGTTTTTCTTGCCATTCATCTCTACCCGTTTCTTGGCTTTGTTTCTTTGGGTTTCAAGCTCATTTTTGCTTCCACGGGGAATTGGTTAGATTGCCGTCCTTCATATGACTTTGATTAAGCTAGACTTACGTTGATGAAGCTTCACAAGTGCAGAATGCTTTTTGCTGGAATTTAGATCTTCTCTTTGTTTTATACGGAACCTTAAAGGGTGCAGCGAAGAGTCGTATTTAGGATATAAATTTTGCACGGGTCAAGAGTTCAGCTGGGTGTATTCTTTTGCAAAGAAGTCCGGGTTTATTCTTTTCGACGGCACTTGGGTTTAGAAAGCGTTGCATTTGTAAACCATAAAACTTGGCGATCGCCAATAGAGACATTTATTGGTTTTAAGCGTTGTTAACAGCTTCTTACCCGAAAACAAATAGCGATAAAATTCTCACCATAAAAACAATTAGCAAAACCATCTCTATTTTAAGCAAAGGCTACAATAAGAGGAGTAGTTGTCATTAAAGGTAACTTCATTACTCATATTTACCTATATCTAGCGTTCAGTAATCTTCACCTAAATTATTCTCGACTACGTTTGCCAAGAATGGAAATGGATGATTATAGTATCTTGTTTCTGGCGTTTATGAACCTCATATGCCAGCGAGTTTTATGGTGTTGAAAATTGAATCATGGATATGAAAAACTGCGGAATAAACGCTTAATTATTTGAATTTCTTTATGAGACCAACGTTGTTTGCTTTTAATAGAGATTGGCATGGACCCTTCTTGGTAATGAGGCGTATGAAGCTTATATTATCTGCATGCGCTCTTCCGCAGGGACTTTCACCGCAAAATCCCATTTTTAGGCTGATCGGATTTGTGGGGCAAGGGCGGAATTCTTACGTGTCTTATTATTTGCGAGGGGTGAACTAGGACCTATTACTTTGGGTTGTGGGCAAATTTATTGAAAGTTGGGGGAGAAAATGGTTGTTTCATGAAATTTGATGGTACTCACTTCTTACAATATCATTACGCGTATCTTGAATGAAAAAGATTCCCCAGAACATAGCGCTACAATCGCTATGTTCATTGACCGTGGCATTCAATGGGATAGGATAATATGGGAGAACAATTGCTTGGTTGCCAAAGGGATGGAGAAAGGTAGTGACATCATCACTTCTTTGTGGAAGGTAAACCAAAAGCATATAGTGTTATGTTCCTTCTCAAACGCTATCCCCGTTCTTGGGCTACAGACAAGATTTCTGTTTTCCTTCATGTATGGAGATGACCTAAAGAACTAATATGGCAATGGCGTTAATAAAAAGCCGACCCCAAATTTAAAATGGATCGAGCTTCTTTGTTGGTGGATAGAATACAAAGAAGGCTTATCGTTGCGGCTGCATTTTTTATTCTGGGGCTTTCCCCCTTCTCTCTCTCGTCTCTCTCTCTCTCTCTCTCTCTCTCTCTCTCTCTCTCTCTCTCTCTCTCTCTCTCTCTCTCTCTCCTCTCTCTCTTCTCTCTCTCTCTATCCCGAAACTCTCTCTCTCTCTCTCTCTGGGATTTGCAGTTTGAATAATATGTTGAATACCTAAAAATTTGCTCTTCACGGAAAAAATGTTTGGATGAAATTTGTGATAGTTCTTAGGCGGGCTTGGCCCGGGGCCGGAAAAGACCCTAAGGCCCTTGATTTTAGATAGTTAATATAGCTTGGGATATACCATGATATTTGTTACTTTGTGTCTCTTTCATCATGCATATGATTTTCCCCTGAAGTCCCCGGTTTTGCCTCCCAGAGTTACAAATGCAACAAACCAAACCCAGCGGTTGATTGGTGCGGCGTTCATGACCTGGAAAATTGGATTTGTTTCCTTGGTTCTATGGTGGTTTGGTCAACTGGAGGGATTTATTTGGAGTGAGAGAATTGTGAAACCACACGCCGAATTTCTATTACATGGTTTACTTTGAGTCACCAGAGCGATTTGGTTCCTTTGTCTTAATGAAAATTATAGAAAGGTTGGAAGTTTTCCAATGCACTAACTTAGGTTACATTGTCTTAATATGAAAACCATGAGAAAGAGTTGTGAAGATTTTCGCAATACTAACTTAGCGAGAAAGAACTTCAGGACCAGCGAGGTTGGTTTATAATGTTCTCGGAGACTTTGCCTATACAAATTCTAGGGAACTCTAGTATCTAAGTAGTAAAATTTTCCTGGGAAAAAGTGAAGTTTATCCTAATTCCCTATATCTTGATACCTGCTTGTTTTTGGTTGATATTCTTTGTAGCGGTGTACCCCGATCATGCCATGGAATGGATTTAGGAAGTGGTGAAGGCTTTGGGGTAAATACTTTTGGTTTTAATGCATGTTCCTAACAATGAATCATTTTTTACCATGGCGGGATGCGAGGCCATCTGCGGCCCACATGCTAGACACCAAAATGGCGTTGGTTCATTTTTAGTTCTCATGGTTGACTCACAGCAAAAGAAGATGTAGATCCATATTTTTATTAAAACAAACACAAATATGTGTTACCTAAATGAAATATTATCGGACATTAGAGTTGTGCATGCAGTCAAAATTCATTTGACACATGACGTGGGTTTAATAGTGTTGTTTCTTCATTCTCATTAACTAGATTCCCCATTTTGCATTGTTTTTAATAATTTGTTGGTGTGTGTTATTGCAATAGACTTGAGCTATTTGTCACCTCAAATAATATTTTGGACTACAAAACTCTTCATGTCCATAGGGTTCCCTTTTTTAAATTTAACCATGCTTTTGTTCAGCGTTTGTTGCAATGTTGCTTGTAAATGTCGTCGCTTGAACATGTTAAAATTGATGAAGTGGATATTGATTTTAGTGGCCGACAAATTTACAATAATACATATTCATATTTACATTCAAACATAATGTTGCATTCACTTCATCCACTAAAATGATTGCATCATTTGCATGATACATTCAATGGACAAGTTGGTCAAACTCATTTTGGTCTTCTTCGGAGAAAATGCGCTAAAAGGATGAAGGAACAAGCACAAGGGAATGTTAACGAAGATTTTTGGGATACTCTTGAGGAGTTTCATAAAAAGATCTTTACAGTGAAATGGGAGTTAAATCTAAAAAGTATCGGGTTGTTCATAAATGGGAGGTTAAGAGGGACATCGTTCTTTCAAAATAATGAAGGACATTCAAGAAATAACCCTGAAGGTGAGGGACCATTGAAAAAATGATAGATATGTATGTCATATGTGTAACAGATGTAAGACTGACCATTCTTTACCTATGTATAACGATCAGTGTATGTATGTATAAATATGTGTATATGTATATATGTATGTATGTATGTATATAATATTTGTATATATGTATGTATGTATGTATATATGTGTATATATGTATGTATGTATGTATGTATGTATGTATGTATGTATGTATGTATGTATGTATGTATGTATGTGTGTATGTGTGTATGTAATTATATGGTGTGCATATGAGTTAATGTGCATAAAGGGTGTGTGTGAGGTGAAGGCCAGAACAGGCTTTGGTTTGTATGGGGCAAATTATCGAGGATATCCAACACTCTACATTTCTTCATATATATAAATTCTTAGATACCTAGGGGTTCTATCCAAGATTCTAGGGATTTTGGCTCGCGCCATTTCCCCTCAGGATTCACTTGTTCTTGGGTTCTGCAAAGATTCCTCTAGAGTTTCCGCCTAGTGAATAGGACGACTAAATTCTTTAAGGTTAGTTTCCAGGATTATCTCTAAGGTTAGATTCTCTAGATCCAATGTCGATTGAAGATTCCGGGAACGATCCCTAGTTCGATAAACAGCGGGCAGGATCGAATCGTATTGCAGCCATCAATGAATTGATTCTATAAAGATTGGATCAATTAACCCCCAGAATTAGGAAAATCATCTAGATCCTCAATTTAGGAAGGTGGCTTAGCCAGGTTTCAGGTGCGGGATTTATGGTAACCTCAACCTCAAAGATTGTCCAATTTTGCAATTCTATATAAATTCTCGTAAGCTGGCGGGCTTTATTGCTGGGCGTTGTTGACGGGACGGTGGACGCGCTGGGTCTTGGTTCATGAGAGATGCAACCTTAGGCATCGCCAAGCCTAATTCCCAAGGGAATTCATGGATTCTTCCGTGATTTTGTTGGATTCGATGGATTCCTCATATAGCGTCAAATTGAGGATTCTTGGGTATACTTGAGATGCACTTGCCCCATTCAATTCAGATGATTCTCAACTCCGGATTCCCCATCAACCCTCTCACTAATAATTTTGTTAGATTCCTCCCAGGACCAGTGTAAAAAATGACGAAATTCTCTAGATTTCATTTCTATGTAGATTACAGATTCCCTTTGACGTCTATTCTGTTTTTAACATTCCACGAATCTCTCGATTCTCCTTAGATTCCCAAGACTCTAAGCTTCCTTTAAGTTTCTAACTTCCTCTGGAATTCCTATAGATTCTTAAACAAGCTCCTTGCAGGCAAAATTCTAAGTTTCCAAAAAGCCGACTTGGTCACCGATCACATCATGCATGTGGGGGCTATGCCAAAGCACCACTCATTGGGAAGTTAACGGGTTGAGGAAACGTGGTTGGGTCTCACCTTCAGGTTACAGGCCCTCGCAATGGGTTTCACGAATGGCTTCCTAGAAGATCCATCTATTAATGTTGGTGCCACCTCATTACCTTTTTATTAAATAAAGGAGACACCTCACCTCTTTTAGTATCAGACGTTCAATTTAATAAAGATGTATGGTTAGGATTTTTTCCTCCCCTTTGATCCAAACCGTTTAAGATTATAGTTACACGGATGCCTTTTAAGGGACCTTCCTTGCATCTTCCTTTAAAAATCAAGGGCCAAAGATTTTTCGCTGCAGATCCGGTTCATGGATGGGGTGCATGCACGATGCATGGCCAACCCAAGCACGTCCAAGGGCCATTTAGGGAACCACGACAATCTTGAAGCGGATAGGTCGGATGTCCACAACATTCCCGGGACACTAGGACCATCAAATAATTGTATATATATAGAGATATATATATATATATATATATATGTATATGCCGATATAAGCACAAGCCCCTCCTAATCCACTCTATATCATAGTAATTCATATACTTATTAAAGTTTTTTTATGTCTAGTTGTTGTAGGGGTGTGTGGTGGTGTGGGGTGAGGTGTGCCGGAGTTATTCATTGGTCGTTTCCTTTTGTTGCGATTGAGGCTGTGTGTTGCATTTGTGGTGTATACCTTTATTTCCATAGTGCCTATGGATGAGCTCTACCTTGAAAAGATAGAAGAATTTATCTTTGAAAGTTTCTTATATATGTTAAGCATTGATACAATTAAGGTATGCACCTCTGGTACTTATATTCGTGTTGAAACTAGGAGCAAATTTTGTAAGTGATCATAATCTTTGGTCGTATCATTCTCAGATATTTTCATTTGGAGGAAATGTTGTTGGTTTGGTTTAATTTCTGAGTTTAAAACACATGAGTGTATTATGAGATATTTATAAATTTGTCGGGTACTTATTTTGGGTATTTGTTTAGATTGAAGCGCTTTGTTCATCAGATCTTAGTATAATTATATAATGGGCATCATTTTGTTTTATCATAAAGTAGAATCTTAAGTAAATAAAATAAAATAAATATGAATCTTGGTACTCCTACCATCATGATATAAATTTGATTGGTTGGGTTTGAGTGTTTTGTTTGAGTTAGAGACTTTTCCAGGGACAGTTGCGTTGGTCGATAGTCACAGGGTTATTTGGATGTGGGATCCGGTCGAAGGGTTTGGTGGGACTGAGTGCATGTATGCGCGCGCCTTGTAACCAACCAACTTATATATATATATATATATATATATATATATATATATATATATATATATATATATATATATATATCTAATCAATCAATCAATATATATTGATATTACCATTTGGACCCTCGAGTCCATATAATAACGATACATTGTTATTTACATTTTAAACCAATACTTAATTTCATCATCAAAATATAAATATCCGAAATTTTCAGCGGTGTCATATAATCATATAAAGTACCAATGCTCCGAATCTTTCCTCCGTCGTCTTGAATGGTCTTTCGCCAATTCTATTAGAATAATCTAAAGATTACTCTGGCGGTGATAGCCGAAACTTCCTTGGGATATCTCATAAGATGGACAAAAAGAGCAAAGCATGGGCCTACGATCAATTTGTAGTTACGATACGGCCGGCCGGGGACATAGCGGATGCGCAAACCTCCGATCAACACCATCGCCGGTTCTATGGCAAGGTGTTCGTGGGATGAAATTAAGCGTTGGAATGGTTTTCTTAAATTAGATGCGGATCGTTCCGGTGGTACGCTCACCATGGGTGTCAAGATTAATTTCGCTTCGTAGAGAAGTGCTTTGACACTAGTATCACAGTATCCGGAGCTTTGCAACGCTTTAGCATACAAATGCTTGCAATTCATCCCATTGTAGACGGTGCCGGGGCATTACCATCGATTTTCATGTTGATTAAGTACCGTCTGGATTCATTTTAAAGCGAGAGTGCATAAGTGCTACCCAGAGGCGGGGGAAGTTGCAGGAGTCAAGATTGAATCTGTCCAATGTATGGCGTTGACAGGCGCATCAATCTCGTTGGGACTAGTCACATTTTACGCCAAAGAGCATATTATGGTGTTTGGGCCTTTACTCCCAATTCCTCGGGAGAATTTTTTGTATTCTTTCGACAGCCCCAGCGATCTTGCCAATCCGAGTTACTGCCGGGATGGAAGCGACCGCCAAGCATTACTTGGTTTAACTAAACAGAACACAAGCGGCTTGCGTAAATGTAACCTTCTAGGTTATTTCACATACTTGGAGCATGCAAATAATGCTTTCAGCCACTAATACTCTCGCTGATCTGCGGTACGACCATTTGGTTGGAGACATTTTCAATCCTAAATGTTTATCTTGGTGGCGACTTCCAGAAGCAGCACCTCCAGGCTGAAGATGTGGAAACAAGGCTCACCAATTGTTAGAATAGTTAATGGAACGCCTGCCGCGCGTCAAAGACATCTAGATATTCTGAGAATGATGTGTTTTAGAGATAAAATTACAATATCACTCCAATGAAACAGCAACTTCACCTTGGTCATATCATCGGCCACCAATTCCACCTCTGAAACCAAGATTCGCTTCATCAATGAACAGCCCAAAAGGTGCACTGGTGAGCGGAACGGCCTTGTTTGGCCCCTATGGTGCAAAATCTGTCAAGGCCAAGGGAACGAGGTTCACCAATGCCTTATGATACTTCATGAGCAGGCTGGCTGTACTTGAGGCATGAGGGACCCCAATTGCATCCATCCTGTCTTGAAGCTTGCCTCGATCAGCCGCGATCGAATGCCTTTGCAAGGTCCATGAATCTGAGGGTATAGTTCCCAGCCCTTGGCATTTTTGCGTGACGGGCGCGTTGTCGCTGGGTGGGTCAGTGGTGGGGTGGCCGGTTGAAGAGCCGACGGCGTTGCGTAGCGTGCGTGGTGATCACTGGCTGCTCCAGTCGGGGCGAAGTTTGGCCATGTGTGCCAGCTGGAGATTTGTCGTGGTTGTGGCTGATGCGTTTGTGGCCGCATATTTATACGGGACAGCTCTATAGCATACCGGGGTATCACGGGAAATTACGCCATTAGCGGGCACCGGGTTAAAGATGTGAGTGGAGTTTTAAAGAACCTCCACCTCCCATTTGCGTAATTCAGCCACCATCCCCTCATTCTCTAAGGACTACCATTTTCATGCGAACAAAACTACTTACCGATAGATAAAACAAATTCAATTCTGAAGAGTAGATTACAATGTCCTTAGCTCTTTAAGCCGAAGTAGTAGGGGCGCTTGTAGAAGTCATCTCTTAGGCAAAATTGGGACATGGTTTGGTGATGTTAAAAGGCCTTCGGCTCATCTATCACCTGTTGGTTAAGTCTTGTTCATGCTAGCGGTATTCTTTTAAGCCTCGAAGCTTTTTATAACACATTTCTTCAGCTTCGATTGCTTGCTCGGTATTTGCCATACCTAGAACTGCTTGGCAAGCATGCATTCTTTGTCAAACCACTTTTGATTTTGGCGGCTTTTCTTACGGGCTTAGTAGTCCCAAAGACTTGGATTTCTTCTTTGCCGACATGTTTTAACAAAACACGGTTATAATCAAATGCATCCGGTAGCCGCGTACATCTCAAGTCTACTTGTTAAGGCATCTGCATATGCACGCATATTTGTATTTGGTTTTGATGTATTTGAGGGCTTCAAAATCAATCGTGATAGGAAGCTTTGGTTTATTCACTTTTGAAAGCTATCTTCCGGGGGTGCATGGTGCGAAATAAGTTGCTTCTTAAGAACCGCAGTCATGGAGCATTGTACAAGTGGGATTACCCGGCGGAGATCAACTTGAGCTGCTTGGTTTGGTGGCATGTGTAATTACGAGAGTCTGAGCAGGAAAGATTTGGATGCCGACAATCCATTGTATGCTCCACATAAGTGCGCGACACATGTTCCATGCCGCTAATTCTTTGAGTGTGGATCCCCGCTAGATATCAGCTTCAAGGATGCTCAGTGTTCGCGTATTCATGTAGCCAAAGCTCATTTTCGTTTTGAAATAGGGGCACTGTCGGTACCCAATCTTGCATTAAAATCCCACATACATAAGTACGTCCTTTTGTGCGGTGCGCAATATCCTGCTCTCAGCCAGCAGATCCGCATAAGAGATCCCATCTGATCTTGTCCTCACAGGAGTGCGCAGGAATCTAAGAACCGTAATTTCCTGGCACAATATAGAAATTTGTCCATTATCCAGTATCCTAGGAAATGTGTGTACTTAAGAGGGGCAGTGCAGTACAGGCCACGAAGCAAGCAAGGGAAAGCCCGGCATGCGCATGTCCTCCCAGCCTCAGCATGATCCTGTGTGTGTGGCGTAGCAAGCTTGGTGAAAGTCAAAGATATCAACTTCCTCATGTCTTATTCCCATGTTTCCAGAAAATCCCGGAATGTCGTATTTCTGTTTGGGCCGGTTTGTGCAAGGTTAGAGTTTACGGTTGCGTTTGAACGGATGTTTCCGTACTAAGGTGCAGGGGTTAGGGACTGCAGTAACAGAACATGGGCAGTGACAGCACGTTTGCAGGGATATGTGCGGGTCTTGGCTGGGTACGTGATGCTGGCACCGTCTGGCAGCGCTTTCTGTCTTTGCGGCGTTTGGGTTGGATCTTTCATTTGACCATTATCATCCCTTTGGGTTTCGCTTGTTGTTTGCGTTGCTGGTTCGTGATGCGGTACTTTCGGGGAATTTGACAATGAAAGCCAGTTTATAGTCCCTTCAACTTTCCTACCAGCCACGATGCGAGTTGATTCGAGGTTCATGGAGGAAGAACTTGTTTGTATCGTCATTGATGGTCTCGGGATAAATTTTCATCTCTTTGTTTCTTGATGCCGGATATTTTGATATTGTTATCCTATGTTGTCATCATCAAACTCTATACTATCCACTTATATCCGAAAAAGATCGGGAACTTTAAACTTCAATTTAGGTAACAAAATCCCGGGTGCCTTGCCATGAAAATTATCCATCCACTCTCAAACTCTCATGGTCTTGGGAAAATGTTTGTTGCTCTTGCTGGCTGAGGCTTGATTTTTGGCGGCCAGGCGTGGGTTGGTCTCCTGGCGGTCGTTTCTTACGTTTCTGCCCCAATTGGGCGCGAAACTTGCATAGGCTGTTTCACGCCGGAGACTTCATTTTGTTCATGGAGTAGCTCGATATCATCATCTGTGGAGGAGTTCCCCTTACCCGAGGTTAGGTGCCTTGGAACCGCCATCGGAGGAGCACTTCTGAAAATTGTGCGAAATGGAAGCGCCCTAAAACCTGCGCCCTAAACGATTATAGTTTCTGGTTAGGCGGTTGCACATAAAACTAGTTACGACACTTGAAATCGCTCTGTTGTAGGAGATGTCAAGTACTCTCTATGCAGCTCAAAAATACTAAAATGTAGTCTCCCTTTAATACATATGCTCCACCAAAGTACTAAAACTATGTTTTATAAGACTTTTGCATAAGCGTCGGACTTTTGTTATTTAAAATGAGACTCCTTGGATATTTATGGTCACCCTAGACATTTGGCCATTACATGCACATCTTGGCTAGGGTCAACAAAATTGATGATAGTAATTGTATTGGACTTGTCAGTGAGTCTCCCTTGCTTACGCTCGCAATGAGTATGGCAAGAAAAATAATTTGGAGACCTTGGCTATATGCTTGGAAGGCTTTGTTAAACAAAATTGACAAAAGAAACAGAAAAATGGCTTAATGCCATACAAATTAATAAATATAATTTTGACCTTTAAATTTTCATGTCAATCATGTAGTGGTTTAGGGCATGGCGTCAAACATGGCAGTTTACCAAACGATGGTTACCAACCAGAGAAGATTAGGATATAGCAAACAAAGCTCCGGATCTAGGATTTTTATGCTCATTGCTCATCTTGTCTGTGGAAGATTCTATCACGATCGATACAAAAGCCACACAAGGAACACATATCAGGTGTGTCTTACATTCTATTCTACCGTAAATCCTAGCAGTTATGCGATTATGAAATCGGAAAAGAAACTTTGAAAGAATAAAGCTTCATAAGAAGCTGCGGAATCACATTTGGAGTCAGTTCAAGAAATCGTTTTCTGACATAGCTAATCTCGTCAAACTTTGACTGTTTTTCATGAAAAGATACATCTTTGTGCCATTTCGAAACATATAATTAATAAAAGCAGGGCTGCGTTGTAGAATATGCACGTTTTTTGTGGGGGCGTGGGGTGCTTATCTTCCACGTTTTTGAAGCGGACTTGGAGATTTGATGGAGTTTCAGGATTGATATGGACTTGAGAGGGGCATTACCATTTGTCGGGTTTGGGTTTCCTTATATCTCTTACTATCATTGATTAATAGCACTAAATCATGTAGCTTTACATATGATTTTCAATGCAAAGCGATTACTAAGCTATGGGCTTGGAGCAAAGCCGAAGCGCCTTTGGCACTCTTATCAAGAGATTGAAACTATCTTACGGATCTGATTTTAAGATCAATGGTAGTTCTTAAAATGGCTGATTAATTTGAGAACTTGGAAACTGCCAAATAAGACATAATGTAAATACATCACGGAAATAATGTTTCTTGAGATACAAATACATAACTGAGATAGTACATTGATAGGCTAAATTATTCTTGAACTAGTTAGCATGTTCACTTGTATATCTACGGGTTATGGGTGAAATCCTAAGAAAAACTTTGAAACAAAAGTTTCACTTAATAAAGCCTACTTGATTTCATTAGGTCGGATTTCCAGAAATATCGTTTACTCTGACATAGCAAGATGTTTTGAGGCGACTTGGAACGGGGATGGGTGTATCGTGGGTTTCGAGGCATTATAATTAATGAAAGCGGTCTTTGCTTTAGGGGTTGTGGCGGTTTAGGTAGGACTTGTTATTTCATGGCGTAAAATGCTTATTCTTCATTTTTGACGTGCTTCAGACTTGGAAATTTCGAAGTGCACCTAGAGTCAAAATGTAGACTCAGAAAAGAACTTCTTTGCTTCTATTCTTGAAGTTTGGTTGCTTATATCTCTTATATTGTCATTAGATAACAAACCCTATGCTTAGCTCTCAGATCTATTTTTGGAGGCTATCGGTAATTTGATTATACTATTATATTTTAGGCACATTTTGGGATTTAAGAAAAATCTCAAGTTTAATTCCTTCTCTGCTACTTATTACCACGTTTACTCGGAGACAAAAGATACAATTGGTGATCGGTGATGAGACCCAATGTACCTTTTGGCCCGCTTACATCGTTCTAGGGATTAACGCTAGCGTTTGCATGATTGGTACAGTGCAGACTCTCTCTCAATTGTCTCTATTTTGCAAACCCGGGTTGGTGTTAGCGTGGAAGGTTATGGAATGGCCTTAAAAAATGTAGCGTACCTGCATGCACTTTGTATGTTGTGTCTAAACGCTATTCAATTTCAATTCAATAATAGTGCATTTTTACAATTTTCGATATTACTTTATGTTTTAAACAAAATTTGCTACAACAACTTTGCATTAAGGTTACACATGGTTTTGGGGCAATCGACCTTCTGAGGTTACCTTGAATGTTAAGTGTTGAATTATGTTTATAGAATATTTTACAGCTACTTTTCATTGAGAATTTGTAGTTTTGGGGCTTGAAAATGGAGTCCTCACCAATTGTACTTAATGGAAAGATATACTTTCAATAATATCTTGCGATTGAAAGGAAAACATTTATGTGAAAATAATGTGAAACGACTTTTAGACAAGTATTGAGCTTATTTAGTATTCTTGTTGGACTCATTTGGTTTGGGGCACAGGTAGTGCAGACGAGGAATTTCTCTAACCGGTTAAGTGACCAAGTTAGGAGTATGGATTTAGCTAGATTAGACCCTAGGCAAAGAAGATATATATCTTGAAACATCATTATCATATTCAAGGATATGAAACTCTATCCTTTGAGTCCCAGATGGTGAACGGTGCACCTCTGAAGTGATTTATTGAACATTATGTTTTTCCATTGCCTTTGCTCTACCATTACATTGGCTATTACTTATTTGCTACTTGCCTAGCGTTTTGCTTTATTTACTTGCCCATTGGGACGTTTAAAAATGACAGAGTCTGGGGCCACTTGAGGAATGGTGAAATTCCTATAGTTTATAATTTCAATGCATGGAAACTTCACAAAAGCTGGCTGCATAATCCTCAGAATATGGAGTCTCACACTATGAGATTATCTTTATCTTTGCTGTGTAATATTACGGGGTAGCATTAGGTCCTAATGATCTTGGGTACCCCTTCTTTGTATACTAAATTTTCTTTTAGGACCCTACATCCTGCTTGCCGGTAGGAGGTGGGTTGCTATATATATATATATATATATATATATATATACTATATACTCTCTTAATATATATATATGCTATATGCTATATGCTATATATATGTATATATATATATATATATATATATATATATATGAAATGTAAATATATATATAACGGTTGGAGACTGGTTCTTGTTGACATAAGAGCTAGTTGACACTTGTGAGCTCATCTGCGTACATTGGGAGATGTCAGATGCTCTCACAATAGCGGCTCCAAAGTACTTAAAGAACATTGTGGTCTCGCTTTTGCATGTGCTCAGGCATGTTTTATCAGGGCTTTGCTTGGCGTCCGGGACATTTTGGTAGGACTTCGCCCGGATGACATGATTACTTTGGGCATTTGGCCGTTACATTGCGTATGGCTGGGGTCAACAAAATTGATGATAGTGGTGGCGGACCGGTGAATGCTCCTTGCCTTCCATACGCGGTATGAAAAATAATTGGAGACTACCGAGTGTAGGATCATCGATCCCTACGGCCCGGTATGTTGAAACCTACGGACACCTCTCGTTCGATTATACTCATTATGATTAGGGGCGCTATGATTTTAAGATATCAAATATTGAGTTTACCCTAAGGTTTGATAGTATCGAACCTCTCCTCTGATTCCCTTTAAAGTTAGAATATCTCATCTGAGATTGAAAACCTCGCTACTCAATGTCTAATAGGACTACTTTAACCCGATTAACAGGTGAGCTAATGTATTTATTTTTTCTCCTTAAATCCATGTTTTTTAATAGTAACCCATTGAATTGTTTTGCACTAGGGATATATGGTCTATGGTTTCAAGAATTATATCTGTATCAAATCCCCTGGAACCCCCTGTTATTTTGCTACATATTCTAAGCGAGGTGCGCCAGGACTACCATAGTCGTCGGATGCGTAGATCTACGGTGGTGTATGTTGAAACCTCACAGACACCTCTTCGTTTTGATTATGCTAATTTATGATTGGGGCCTATGATTTTGAATGTCCAAAATCTGAGTTTGCCCTGAGTTTTTGCAGTGGTATAATAGAGCCTACATCACGGTTTAAGCTTAAGGTTTAGGAAGATATATATAAAATCTGAGAGTCCTAATAAGACACTTTAACCAATCCTAACGTTAGTAATGTGACTATTTTTTATCTTAAATCCATGTTTTTTTAATAGCTTATTGAGATTGTTTAGGGATATGGTCTATGGTTTCAAAATTATATCATCAATTCCCCACAGGTGTTATTTTGCTATATTCTAAGCAGTGCACCTCGGACTACCATAGTCATGGGATCTGTCGATCCCTACGGCCCGAGGCATGTTAAACCTCTGGACACCTCTCATTTGATTATGCTCATTTATGATTGGGGGCGCCTATGATTTTAAGATGTCGAAATCTACGAGTTTACTGGGTTTTGACGATGAGTATATCGAGGCAACCTCTATCTGGTTTAAACAAGGTTTTAGAATATATATGAAATCTGAGGATTGATTACTCTACCAAAACTCAATGTCCCTAATAAGACTACTTTAACCAATCTAACGGGTGAGGCTAATGTGACTGGTACATCTTAAATCCATATTTTAATAGTAACAATTAATTGTTTAGGAATATAGTCCCTATAGTTTCAAAATTATATCTATATCAATCCCAGACATTGGCCACTACGTATTCTAAGCGAGGGTGCACCTCCGGACTACCATGATGCATACACAGCCGATCCTACGTGACTATGTTGAAACCTCTGGACACCTCGTTCGATTATGCTCATTTTACATGATTGGGGGCCTTTATGATTTTTAGATGTCCAAATGCGGGTTTGCCTAGGGTTTGATGGTGTATGGGGCCTCTATGCGGTTTTGGCTTGGGTTTTGGAGATAGCGAATGGGAGTTGGAGCCTCTACCAAAGATAACAGTACAATAGGACTGCTGGCCAATGCAACCGTTGAGCTATTGGCATCTTGAGTCCGTAGACATTGGTGGCCATTTGGTTGTTGGGGATATGGTGCATGGTTTCAAAGATTATGTCGTATCAAATCACGGAACCCATTTTGCTACCACATATTCTACTTGAGAGTTGCACCTCGGACTACCATAGTCGTGGGATGCGTGGGTCCTACATTGATGTTGAAACCTCTACGGACGCCTCTGGTTTAGATTATGCTCATTTGTTGGGGGCCACAGTTTTGAGATGTCAAATCTACGAGGTTTGCCTAAAGGTTTGATGGTGTATGGGGCCTTGGATATTTATGGTCACTCCACATCGCAAAATACGCACACATAATTGGCTAGGGTCAACAAAGATGATTGAGCTAATTTTAATTTTTTTTAGGGCTGAATCCATGTTTTTTTATGGCTAACCCATTGAGTTTGGGATATGAAAAATGGTTTGGAAACTCTTTGGCTAATTCCCAAAACCGTTGGAACAAAATTGTTGAAAAAAACATGAAAATGGCTTTGAATGCTTGTGCAAGGTAATAAGTATAATTTTGACCTTTGAATTTTTCATGTCATCATGTAAATTGTTTAGGGCATGGGCGTCAAGCGACCGCTGGTTACCTAACCGGTACGGTTTGCTACCAACCCGTAAGATTCTGATATGGCAAACAAAAGCTCCGCATCTCTGATTTTTATGCTCATTGCTCATCTTTGATGAAGCCGGAAGATTATCACGATCGATACAAAGCCCGCCACAAGAACACACATCGAGTGTGTCTACATTCTATTCTACCCTAAATCCTCTTAGTTATGGGTAGGAAATCTAAAGTGAAACTTTTTGAAGAATAAAGCTTCATAAGAAAGTCAGAGATCACATTTAGGGTCGGATTTCAGAAATCGTTTTCTGACAGCTAATCGTCAAAACTTTGACTGTTTTTCATGAAAGATAGGCGTATTATGCCGTTCCTAAACATATAATTAATAAAAAACAGAGCTCTCATTGCTAAGAGCTATACCTGTTTTTGTGGGGCTGTCATTTTATGGCGACAAGTACTTATCTTCCATTTTTTACAAGACTTAAAATTTGATGGAGATGCACCTAAGATGAAAATATAGACTTAAGAAAGGGGCTTTTTTGTTTCTATTCTCTCAAAGAGAAGTTTGGTTGCTTATATATCTTTACTATTCGGAGTTAACTAACAAATCATGTAGCTTTTACATACATGATTTTCAATGCAAACGGTGCATGTTTTCAATGGGCTTGGATAAAAAGCCCGGTATGCTTTGGCACTTCTTTATCAAGATTGAACTATCTTACGGATCTGATTTTAAGATCAATGGTAGTTCTTAAAATAATGATCTAATTTGAGAACTTGGAAACTACCCAAAATAAAGACATGAATGTAAATATACTTTGAAATAATGTTTCTAGAATGCAAATGCATAACCGATAATTCATTGATAGGCTAAATTATTCTTTGAACTAGATTATGTTCTACTTTACATATCTGGGTTATGGAGTAGAAAATCCTAGAAAAGAAACTTTGAAGCAAAAAGTTTCATAATAAAAACTGCAGATTTCATTTAGGAGTTCAGAAATCGTTTTCTGACATAGCAAATCTCTTCAAACTTTGACTGTTTTCCTTGAGAGGGATAGAGCATATCATCTCAGTTTCAACATATAATTAATAAAAAAACAGAATCTTGTGCTAAGAGTTATGGCAGTTTTCTTTAGTGAAGCTGTTTTCATGGCAAGGCAACATTTATTCTTCATTTCGTTTTTGACATGCTTGGACTTTAAAGTTTCCCGGAGATGCCTGAGTCAAAATGTAGACTTAAAAGGAGCTTCTTTTGCTTCTCATTCTGAGAAGTTAGTTGCTTATATCTCTTACTATTGTCATTTAGATAACAACCAGTGTAGCTCTCCCGCTTCATTTTTGAGGCTGTCGGACTTTTGATTATCTTATTATATTTTTGAACCGCAATTTTTGGGATTTAAGAAAAATCTCCAAGTTTTTAATTTCTCTCTTTCTTTGTTACTTTTCGGGGCAGGATACAATTGGTGATCGTTGATAAACTCCAGAGACCCAATGTTTCTTTTGGCCCTTGCATCGATTCTCAGGGATTGCTAACGCTTGCATGATTCAATGTCCAGTGCAGACTCTCTCTCCAATTGTCTCCTATTTTGCAAACCCGGGTTGAGTGTTATTGGAAGGTTATGGAATGACGTAAAAAATGTAATTGTATACTATGCACTTTGTATGTTAGTTCAAACTATGATTTCAATTCAATAATAGTGCATTTTGCAGTTGCTCGAGCATTACTTTTATGTTTTGGCTTGAGTTTACAACAACTTTAACTTTGCATTATAGGTTACATGGTTTTGGGGCTCTGAGAAATCAGCCTTCTACCAGGTTGCCTTGAATGTTAAGTGTTGAATTATGTTATGAATATTTTTGCAACTACTTTTCATCGAGAATACAATGGTTTTGGGGGCTTGAGAAATAGGTCCTCTACCCGTAGAAAATCTTAATGAAAGATATACTTCAATAATGCTGCGTTGAAAGGAAAAACTTTGTTTATTTGAAAATAATGAACAACTTTAGACAAGTATTGACTTATTTGGGGCATTCTTGTTGGACTCATTTGGTTTAGGGCTAGGTAGTGCACCGGACGAAACTCTCTAGGTTAAAGTGACCGCAAAGTTAGGCATGGATTTGGCTAGATGGAACCCTAAAACAAAGGAAAGTATATATCTATATATATATATATATATCATATTCAGGGATATATAACTCTATATATATTTTTGAGTCATCATAATATATTAAAAACTTTGAATGCCCTACGAATTAGATATCTATATATATTTATTAGAATGCTCATTTGAAAATAGGTGTTTTGCTTAACACAGCCATTGCTCTCCATGGGTGGGCTAGGCATGGGCATGGGGGCATGCACCACATCCCCTTGCCATTTCAACTGGGAGAGAAGAAATTGGGACTTTCAATTTTGTGAGGAAGGTGCAAGGAAGGTGCCAAAAGTGATTTGTGCAAACAAATTATTAACTATGGTTCTAACCCCTAAACTTTTATATTAAATTGATATTTTATTTGAAAAAAGAGGTGATGACTTTATAAAAGTTAGAAAGAATTTATGTATCACACTTTCCAAGAATTTATCTTTTTTCTTTAAACATTCAAAGGAATTTGTGCTTTGGGGTCCTGGAGCCCATGCTGAGGCCTACACCATCGATCCTTTCCTCACAGAGCTTTCCAAACTAGTGCTTTGGCACTATTCCGCTGCGGTGGGTTATCGGGATTCTAAAGAATCTAAATAGAATCTTAGAAGTTTAATAAAGTCATGACATAAGGGAATCTAGGGAATCTTCATGGGATCTTTAAGAATCTAGAGGAATCTCAACAACCTTATGGAACTCAAAAATCTCAAGAGAATCTCTCAGGATTCTGGGAGCCCTTTGAGCTTGCTAGGGGGAATCCCCCATAATATCTCAAGAAAGCCAAGAGAATCTACATAGAATCTGGGGAATGTAGGAGGAATTTGATTGGATTTGGGAACCTAGGGAATCTCAAGAACATCTTGGCTGGGGACTAGGGGAACCTTTGAGGATCTATGGAATCTAACGAGATCTTCTTATAGCATCTTAGAGAATCTAAAAATAGAATCTTGGGGAATCTATATGAACTGAGAGAAGGTTAAAATATAGGGAAAACTCGGATGAATCTTTTAAGAATCTAGGGGAATCTTGATGAAATGTTGGACAACCCATGTCAATCCAGAGGATTTAGGGCATGGAATCTACATAGCCCTGTGGAAAATCTAGGAATGGTTGGGATAACCTTGAGGATCTATGGGAAACCTCGAGAGAATTTCATGGAAACCTAGGGAATCTTCATAAAATATTTGGAGAATCTAGGTGAACCTCGATAGAATCTTAGAGAATCTAGGGTGTCTACATCTATTCTCTTTAAAAATCTAGGGGGGTTATGGGTAGAATCTTTTAGGAAATGGAAACTTTGATGGAATAAAGCTTTCATAGTAGAAGAATTTAAAGGAATCACATTAAAAATCTTTAGGAATCGTTTTCTGAAAGCTTTGAAAAATTATAGAATCTTCATAGGATCAGAAGGAATCAAGAGACAATTCGAAAGAATATGGAAAATCTAGGTGGAATTTTTGGGCAATCTCTAGAAATCTAGGGAATTTCAGAGGATGTAAGGATACTTAAGGGAATCTTCAGGGATATTTTGAGAATCTAGGGGAATCTTTCTTAGGATCTTAGAGAATCTAGGAGAATCTACATAGAATCTTGGGGGCTTCTTTTGCTTCTTTAGGAGAATATTTGGGAATCTCGATGGGGGTCTCTTGAGATTCTTAGGGAATCTTGATGGAGCTTGGAGAGCATAAAGGATTTTCAATCTAAAGGAATCTTCTATAAAATCCTTAATTGGACCCAAAAACCCTGAATCTTTGATGAAATCTTGGAGAAGGAACCTTCATATAATCTAAGAGAATCCAAAAGAAGTTCTTAAAATTTTGAAATCTAGGAGCATCTTGATGGAATCATGGAGAATCTAGAGGAATCTACATAGAATCTTAAGGAATCTAAGGGAATCTTTGATGGAATTGTGGGAGAATCTAGAGGAATCTTTATAGAATCTATAGGAATGCAAGATAAATTGATACAGAACCATGGGTTCTACTTTGAATCTGAGGCATCTTTTAGGGTAGGGAATCCTAGAGAATTTTTGGAACAAAGGGAATCTTCATAGAAATACTTGATAATTTAGGGAATCTTGATAGAATCTTAGAGAATCTAGGAAATATACATAGAATCTCTTGAGAAAACTATGTGAATCTTGAGAGAATCTTAAGAGAATCTTTCTATGGTTTTGAGAAGAACCTTCTATGAAAAAGGAATCAAGGAAATCTTGGAGAATCTTTAGGAATCACAAGAGAATCTTTAAAGAATTTAGGGAAACCTTGATGGAATCTTGAAGAATATAGGAGGATGCACATAGAAAATGTGAAGACTCAGAGAGAAATCTTGGGCTCTCAACATCTAAGGAATAAAGGAAAAATTGAGGAGAATTTTGATTAATTTATGAAAATATCAAGAGAATCCAAAGAAAATTTAAGAGATAATCTTTGTATTCGCTTTTGGATTTTTCCATTTCTCTTTCTTGATAACTCTGCGTTTTACATAGTAAAGATACTTGGTGATATATATATACATATACCTTTTGGCCCCTGCATGCGTTCACCGGGACTTTCATAGCCTAGAATAGTTGAAAAGCCCCTACGGGCTCTGATATGGGTGGAAGCTATTTAAAGAAACCGGGTTGGTGTTAGCATTGGCTTTTTGGAATCTTACAAAAATATAGAGATACTTAAAACTTTGAGTGCAATTTGATCTCGGCCTAGAATTTAAAGTGGAATAAAAGTGGTTTTTTGCAATTTTTCAAAATTTAAATTTTGAGCTCTATGGTTTGGGCCAAACTACTTGGTATCCAATGAATAAGTGGAAATGCATGTTGGAATATTTGTTTCAATGGCAAAGTAGGTGAAAATAGAACCTATGTACAAGATGTTGCCTTGTTAAAAAAGCAAGGTACATATAATTAAACAAATTGGTCCATAAATATGCAAAAATGCAAAAAGGCACTATGGTCATCTTGGCTATAGTACGGAAAAATTTTATAAAAGCAAATAATGTTGGGACTACGCCATGCCGCCAAGTGTTGTATTTTGTTAAAAAAGTTTTGTTTTGCATGAACCTACATGCATGATAATGACATCTTTAAGCTTTTGGGCTTTAGTTATAGCATGATACGGCATCTATATGATATGATGTCTTGTTCCTATGGGGCAAAAAATTTGAAATATTCTTTTTTGCCTTTATGGCATGAAATTCAACAATGGTTAATTTGTGGCCTTTGAAAACTCGATGTAGGTCAGGCTAGAAAAAACAGATCCATTTGGTGAGCTTGGCACCATTGAGAAAATATGTTTTCCATAAGCATTATGCTCTAATATAATTGGTTTTACGCTATCCGTAAATGTTAACGTTTTGAAATTATTTACTTAAAAATTGGGGCTTTTTTTGAAATGACGAGTCTGAGAACCCTAATCCGTTGATGGTTTTGTGCCGCGACACGATTGTTGGCCCACTTTGAACGTAGGGTGTGGAGACCTAAAATACGCTCAAAGATTTATCTTTTATCTTTTAACAGGTATACCATTCCGCAGCCAAGTGGGGTAAAAAATGCTAGGTACGATTCTTACTGCTTCTAATATGGCTAAATTTTTCTGATATGCACTCGTTTGTATATGATTGGCTTACTATCTCTCTCTCATCTCATCTCTGCATCTGGAGTTGGAAGGCATAGATTACAACTTATAGTTTTATTTCAGGCTGACACTTGTATCGGCTCTGCCCGTTGTGGGTCGTGAAGTTCTTCGACAGCGGCATCATAATACCTCGCTGAATTAGCCAGTGATCCTTTATTGAGTTTGCTTTAGTCTTAAACTTTGTTCGCGGCTGCCTTTTGCATAAGCGTCCAAGGACTTTATTTAAAGCAGCAGACTTTCTTTGGATATTCAAAAGAGCCACCTAATGGATGCCATTAATCACAGATTCTCGGTCAACAAAATTTATAGTAACAGCTAAATATCGAGGCCAAAATGCTCCTTTACCTTACATGCCATGAGGTATTATCTAAGAAAAATAATTTGAAAGAGCACCAAAAACATTTGTTTGCTTTATCATAAACAAAATTGACAAAAACATGAAGATAAATGGCTACTTAGCAAGACATGAAACCGCCATGTATGTGTAGGTTTTGGTTGTTTAAAGCCTAGCTACAAAATGATTATGATGTGGTTTGGGGCTTAAAACTAGCATTGGACTTTCAACAGAGACGGGTAAAATGAGATATGGATTTGGCTAAACAAAGCTTTGTTCTATTCTCGAAAGTTGATCTTGTAAATCATGACTTGATTTTATCCGCGATAATACAAATTTAAATTATTTCAACTTATTGGAAAAAAATCATGTTGCATTTTAATAGAGCACTTAATGGATATGGGTTAAATCCAAACATTGAAGGAATATGCTTTCGAAGGCTGCGGATCACACATTAGGGTCGGTTCTAATCGTTTTCTGACATAGCTAATCTACGTCAAAACTTGACTGTTTCATGAAAGATGGTGGTATTGATATCCCGTTTAGAAAAGACCATATATTGTATGTCCAGGCTCTGTTTTAAATGCCTTAGTACATGATTTTGTAGGGGCATGGTCATAGGTAGCAGCAATTATAGGATTCAATTTTACAAGCTTGACTTAAAATTTGATGGAGATGCACCTAAAAATAAATATAGACTTATTATGGGGCATCTTTTGCTTCTATTCTAAAGAAAGTTAGTATGCTTAATGAATGCTAACATGTCGGTTTGCTTTTGTGTTTCTAAGCACATATGATTTTCGAAATTGCAGGCATGTTGCAACCATGTCTATGGGCTTGGGGCATTAAAAAATTATAAGTTTGGCTAACTTGACAAGTCCCATCTTAGTTGATTGGTTTTGAATCATGGTGGTTCTTGAAATCCATCTTCTTGGTGGGGGCGGAGCTGCCCAGATAGGACGCAACCGAGAGAGGTAGTGACCTTTTGGTCTCTTGCACATTTAACAGGGATGATTCGTTAATTGTGTATTGATTCTTGAACTGGTTGTATGTTCTCCCCTCCAATTGTCTGCTATTTGGATTTGCAAACCGGTTGGTGTTAACAAAAGGTTCATGGAATGACGAAAATTGGGGTCGGATTTCAGAAAACTTTTTATGTTATTGTCAAAACTATTAAAACTTGACTGTTTTCAATAAGAGGGATTTTGCATTTCATCTTGGTTTATGTTATTTTTATAATTAATAAAAACTTTGCATCTTGTGCATGGCTTTGGGGTTTGAGAATGCCGGGCTGTTATTTCATGGCGCCTGAATGTTTATTCTTCATTTTTGACATGCCAGACTTAAAATTTCCTTTACCATTAAGAATAGAAATGTTGGGGCTTGAGAAATCAACTTCTTACCATAGCCTTAAGATTTAGTTGCACCTATCTCTTATTATCTTTAAAATAACTCAAATTAAAATAGTACCGTTTTTTGAATAGGGATGGGTCGGTTTTGATTATGCTATTGTGTTTTTAGCAGGTTTTTTGAGTAATTGTGTTTGATCTCAGATTAGATCCCGCAAATAGCTAGTATATCAAACGTTTTTCGGGCAAAGGATACAATTGGTGATCGTGATAAAGCTAATACTAACACTTTCGCTTCTTGCATAACATTTCTGCAGGGATTCGCTACACGAATTTAATATAATTAGTCCCCTAATGCTGCTCTCTCCTCAGTGCAACTATTTTATTAAGCAGTTGGGAATTTGAGACTTTGGAAGGTTATGGAATATTTTAAACTTATAATCGTATATTATGCACTTTGTATGTTATTTTTCTAGTCTATTCAATTTGAATTCAATAAGAGTTCATTTTGCATCTCAAAAATTTCCAAACCATTACTTTTTGTTTTAAGTTAAAATTTCGGATACAACTTTGCATCCTAGGATTTAGATGATTTGGGGCTTCAAACATGCGACCTTATACATTGGGTTACCTTGAACTGGTGAGCGCTCTTTGAATTTGTAATTCAAGGATTTTGCAACTACTTTCATAATTGAGAATACATGGTTGGGGCTTGAAAAATGGGTTATTATCAGGTCATATTTTGTGTAATGGAAACATATGGCATGCATATACAAAACTATAGTTGAAGGAAAAACTTGTTTATGTGAAAATAATGAAGCGACTTGGACATGTGGTTGAGCTTATTTAGTATTCTTGTTGGACTCATTTGGTTTAGGGCAAAGGTAGTGCAGGGTACCTTTCTCTTACCCAGCACGTGACCAAGTTAGCCGCATTGTTAACACATAGACCCTAGGCAAGGAAGGTATATATCTTGAAACATATATTCATATTCCAAGGATATGAAACTCTATCCTTTTGGTCCACTGGAAAAGAACCACGGCCCACCTCCGAGTGATTTAAGGGAAGCTCCAATATATATTTTTCAATTCCAACGCCTACATATTAGCTTTTTCCATAATCTTACAAAAACATGAGAGATACTAAAACCATTAGGACATGGGATTCCTAAGGAATCTGAAAGTGGAATAAAAAGGAATGGTAGTCAATTTTCAAAAAAATTTTGAGCTCTATGGTTCCATGGCCAAACTAGCATGATCCAAATGAATAAGTGGAAATGCATGTTGGATTTATTTTTATCAATGGCTAAAGTATTCCTGAAAATAGAACTCATGTACAAGATGTTGCCTTTGTTAAAAAAGCAAGGTACATATAATGCAATAAATTTTCTTTTGGGACCAAAAATGCAAAAGGCACCATGGTCAACTTGGCTATAGTACGTAAATTTTATAACGTGTTGGGACAATGCCATGCTTGCCAAGTGTTGGCTTTTGTAAAGTTTTGGCATGCATGAACCTACATGCATGATACGACATCTTGGGCTTTAGGCTTGCTTTACAGTACGATGCGGTCATCTATATGATATGATGTCTTGTTCCTATGGGGCAAAAATTTAAAGATATTTTTGCTTTATGGCATGAAAAGGACTTGGTTAATTTGTGGACTCCTTTGAAATTTATGGTCCTTACAGGCTAGGTTGGCCATTAGATCCTATTTGTGGGCTTGGCACCATGAGAAAATATCTCCAAGACAAGCATTATCATCCGCTAATATAATCATTTGCCTTGCTATTCAATAGAAATGTTAAAACTTGAAATTATTTTATTGGCTAAAAATAGGCTTTTTTGAAAAATTGATTGAGCTGCCATTTAACCCTTAATCCATACAAAACATTGAATAGTATGCATGACCTTTAAATTTTCATTTGAATCCATGTTCGTGTGGTTTCAAACAGCACCTCAAGCGATGGCATGTGATTGCTATATACCATCCGTTGCTACCAAAAAAATGATTCTTGATATGGCAAACAAAGCTAATATGGGATCTCTTGATATGCACTTGGCTGTATCTGATTGGCCTGTTGAACATTCATATCCGAGATCCATACAAACCGCATAGATGGCATTCTAGTTTTATTTTTAGGGCTCATAATATTCGGATGCCTTTGTGCAATTTGTTACCGGTTCTTGGGATGAAATGATGCATAACACTCGCTTTTCGCCGTGATATGGCAGAGATTCATTTGAGTTTTTTAAAATCTTTTTCTGGTTGCCATATCCTTTGTTGGCCAAGGCACATATTCAAAGCAAAATTGTTGCTTTCTTGCGTCCAAAGACCCGTTAGATAATGGGATGGTTAATCACAGATTCTTGGAATATGCGGTAGGTTTGTATCCGCGCTTAAATTTATGCCCAACAAATCTTCCATTTTTACATATGCCATGAGGTATTATTTATTGGAATGCATTTATTTGAAAGAGCACTTAAAAACATTCTTTTGCTTTTATTCTCATTATTTTGGTTGCTTATAAGATAATTGTGGGTTACTTAGCAAGACACAGAACTGGCTATGTATGTATGATTTTCAATGCAACCTGCAGCCCAGCTACAAAATGATTATGGGCTTGGCCTCAAGGGGTTAAAACTAGCATTGACTTATCCAATAGAGACTAAAATGAGGTATGGATTTAAGATCAATGGTAGTTCTTTGTTCTATAATTTGAAAAGTTGAGCATAAATCATGACCGTGGATAAGACATAATATAAATAGATATTTAAATTATTTCTAACTTATTGGAAAAAATCATGTTGCATTTTTAATAGAAATTATTCTTAATGGATATGTTCTAAAATATCTCTATTACTATGCTAGAAAATCCTAGAATAAATTCAACTTCTAATTTGGGAGGCTTATAATAAAGGGCAATTTCATTAGGTCGGATTTATGATATCGTGGTGGACTGACAAGTTAGAAAAGACCATATATTCCATATGTCCAGAAATTTTGCCTTTAGTATGAAAATGCAAAGCCGTTTCGTTATGGTATTTTAAAAAAGCAGGATTCTTGTGAACACAAATATGACTCCTAAATTGAGGCTGTAATCGTAACAAAACTTGGCTTCAAGATGATTTATGGGCATCCATATGGTCTTTGGGAAATTGTAGTATGCTTAATGCTTAAGGAGAATGCTATACTGCTTTTGTGTTTCTATTCCAATGGTTTGGTTTTCAGAAATTGTTGGTATGTTGCAACCATGTCTATACTTGGGGTGCATCTAAAATTAAGTTTGACTAACATGTGACAAGTCCCATTTTAGTTGATTGGATTTTGAAAACATCTCACGGTATAATTCCATCTTTCTTGTTAGCGTTTTCCGGCAAAGGATACAATTGGTGATCGGTGATAAAACCGAGAGACCCAATTAACCTTTTGCCCTTGCACATTTTACCGCTTTCAAGTTTTGCATTGATTTCAATACGCGGTAATTGCGGGCTCTCTCCTCCAATTGTCTCTATTTTGCAAAACCGGTTGGTAATAATTGGAAGGTTATGGAATGCGCAAAAAATGGAACTTGTATACTATGCACTTTGTATGTTATTGTCTAAACTATTCAATTTCAATTCAATAATAGTGCATTTTGCAATTTACTCGATATGCTTTTATGTTTTCGCTTAAAATTTTGTTGAAACAACTTTGCATTCAAAGTTACATGGCTTTGGGGCTTCGAGAAATCACCCTTCTACCGGGTTTGCCTTGAATGTTGAAGTGTTGAATTGTTTATGAATATTTTGCAACTACTTTTCATTAAGAATACATGGTGTTGGGGCTTGAGAAATCAGTCCCTCTACTAGGTAGCCTTTAATGGTTATTTGTTGTATTCTAGTTTAAATCAACCAAATTAAAATAGTACCAGATTCAGGGATGGGCCCGGTAACTGTGACGGGATGTAATTTCCAAGATTCCAACAGGTGCTGTGTGTTTGGAGTAATTGTGTTTTGCTAGGATTCAGATCCCCAGTAACAGCTAGTATATATATATATATATATATATATATATATATATATATACAAGTTTTTGTACTATGAGGGTTTACCGCGAAGAGGTGTGCTACAAAGGGAATTTTTTGTAAACTAAAAATGAAAAAGACTTTATTAACTCGTTATTGTTTCTTTGAGTAGTTGTATGAGTAGTTGTACAATCACGATTATAGGAGAACTATTTGATAATAATACTTTAAGAAACTGCGTGGTTAATTCATCCTCAATTGATCAAAGATAATGTCCCTATATAGAAACATAATAGGGACATTAAAATGCGGCAATATGTACATTTCTTACATTTATGCATAGATATATTTTTGATGGTCGTACAATTCCACTTTCCGGGGTCCGGGCCATATGTCCTATGGACGCCAATGGGGGTATGACGAAAAATACTATCTATCATATCTATCTCCCAAATGTAGTTTTATATGTGTTTTGAATGCCTATTAAATTAAATATATCCATTGCAAGAAATTACCGGCAACTTTGTTATCCTTTTTACTTTTGTATGATATGAATATCATGCAAACTATAATAGAATTAGCTCCTTCCCATTCCAATAAAAAAAAAAAGGAAGGAAGAAGATTTCTTAATGATGGATTGTTTCTTGTCTCTGCCATCAATCCAAATTCAACATCAATTTTCTTTTTAAAGTAGTAGCATATGAAAAACATTTGGGAAAATAATTTAGCAAGATAGGAATTAAAAGTCACCCCATTCAAAGAAGGTTAAATTGAAAGGCAACAAAATTTGAATTAAACGGAAGAGTCCAAATGACAGCTCTAAAGGGCCAAAGTAAAAATAGCATTTGATGCATGATGTCGAGAAAATACATGATAACAACATCCATGCAACCTACCAAGTAGTTCCACGTCATTTTAACATCGCACAAAGGCCATATTTAAAACAAATCAAGTGTGTTGCGTGATTTACTTGAAGTCATCACTGTTACCATTTGCAAAGATTCTAAATTAATTCAAGTGTTGCAATTGAATACTCGAGCACAAAAAGGCAATAGTGGTTGCGACTTTCCATTGCCTTCAAAATCAAGACCCAATAAACAATAAGTTCAATTCCAACGTGGTTAAGTGATTTTTCCCTAGTTTTGAAGTGAACTGCCAGACTCATTCAAAGGGTAATCTAAACAACAAGTCTTCACATGTGCCCATCGCACATGCAAACACACAACATGAAAATAATATCATAGAATTACTGCTCCTCGGTAAGTGCTGTAGGCGACACCTCTTATGTGTGTGTTGGCAAATATGTTCGAGGTGTTTATTCACACATCTAATTGGACACACTCAGTTCACAATTAGTTGAGGTGCTTATTCATGGTGACTTAGTAAATGCATGTTAGCCAACTTGCACATTTTAGGTTGGTGTTGTGTGTTTCGCATGATTTATGTTGTGTGTTTCGCATGATTTCACTATGTGTTCAGCATGATGTTCAAGAAATTAAAGCATCTCAGGGTCCAAAGCATTGTGGAGTTCTAAGGGTGAAATCACATACCTTCCCTCCCTTTTTAGTTTTTTATTATCCAATAAAAGAACGCCATATTGGCAGAATTGGCATATAGCGATCATTATGCTTTTCTCAAGCCTCGCAAGACTTCATCTCGCAGTAAGGCGAGGGATGGGTTAAGCATCGTCACCGGAATAAATTTGTGGTGTCTTAACCGAGCAATATTAATATAAAGTTGCTTTAGTTTTATGTCGTTGGAAGTAAAACGTATAAATATCGACGATGTATAAGGTAACGAGAAAATAGCGCTATCCAAGGAGAAATTAAATTTAAGTGGTGCGTCAATGTGTATATGGAAACTCGTAGACATCGTCAACGGCGTTCCAGCGGAACTGGAAGTGAGTAGAGCTGCGGTAAATATCTAGATTTTCAATTATAAGTCTGGAATTAAAGGGAGGTTTCGCTGGTAAAATTCCATTGATTCTCAACTCAGCGGTAGACATGCAATGGACTCCTCAAACTCAATATGACGACATGATAAAGAAATTTTAATAATAAATCGCCACCCGTAGAGAATAGATCCTATTATTAATATGATTCGGCCAGGAGTAGTTCCATAATAGTCAATAGGCCTTCCATATCAACGTTGTCATCCTCAGGTGGCACCATATCAAAGAATATTAGTAAGTCGACCGGACTATCAACTTTGATCTTAGTAACAACAAACCATATGTGATTCCTCGAGATAATTTCCTAAAGACGCTTTTTCCCCTTCCCGGCGTAAAATATGACTAGGGGCAAATAAGGACAATCGACATCAAATATGCAAAGCCAACACAAAGCTAATACAACCAATAAATTCCAATGAATTTGTTCTAGGTTTATTAAAGAGATCAATTTGCTTTTCGCTGAGTGCTCAACATCTTCATCCACAGCCTCTAATCCCCGCAAGCAATAGACCTTCATGTTGGTAAGAGAATTAACAACCAAAAAGAAAAAGGCTAACCAGTTCACATGTTTCAAGTAGCAGCCAACCATACTGCACTCCACTAAAAAACTATACACTCAAATTCTGCTGAGGCGAACTCTTTTCAGCCTAATCCATAAGAGGATGAGGATCTGCTCTTTGTCATGGCGTCAAACTCCCCCGCAGAGATGTAAACACCAAAGATTTATACTTAATGTCCGTGAATCTGTATGCACCGCAAAGAATCACAAACCGTGATTTCATATGCGCCGTAAATGAAGGCCTACCATTGATTGCATTTTAAGCCTTCCTAATAAGTTTCATCGCCTACGCTATTTAATGCAAGATGGTGATTATTTGTTCTCGCCGCGAATCCATGGTCATTAAAAAAGGAAACCAAACCAGTGTACCATGCGGAAACAACAACGTGGACATCGAGAGGCTCATATTGTCGATCCACGTCATGTAAACTGGTCGTTGTTCATTATGAAGCCAAAGACACTAACTCTTGGATTAATAGTAACAATTATTATTCCCATGTATAATCGGAAGAACATCATCTTCTACAAATGCTAACATCGCTAATGTTAAGGCCGCGCTTTAATGAAAATTCCCCTCCTTGAAGCAAATAATCCCTAAGACGGCCTCACACATGGATCTTTCTTTGCTCCAACCATTAAACTTCAACCTCGCTACAACATTTAAGATGCAAATTTTGAGAGTTTTGGAATCATAAAATTGCAATTATTCTCAACAAAAAGGACTACTATGGGCATTCTATATATATATTGCATCCAATGCGTATATAGACAACCCAATGCATGGATTTGCAACCACTACATTCGTGATCCAATTGTAAATGTAGAGCACCTATTTTCCCGATGCCTAAATTAAATTATGAAGAGGCACAGTTCAAGACTATTGACATCCCAAAAGGCTTGTCGCCTCTTCCAACAACTAGCTTTCCTTCATTTCTCCATTGCAAGGAGAACTCGAAACCATTTATGTACATCACGTTATATCATATAAAGAGATAACTTTGAGACCACCGCCCTGTGATGCCAAAAAAGGACCACATGCTACACCGTGAGAGAGGGCAATCACTTTAATCACCAAAGATCGGGTCCCTCCTTGCCACTCCACCCGATGACATTGACTACAAATCGCTTTCGACAAACCGCCGCAAGGCATTACTACTTCAACAAATCGCCGAAGGCATTCCATCGTGAGATGATCTATCTTTCGAGGACAATGTGCCTCTCTAGGCTAGCTGGTGTAGTGTGCCATGGGTCGACCAATGGTAACGCTATAGATTTATCATAAAAGTTCCAAGAAATCGTAAAAGCGTGGATCAAGGGTAGGCACTTCCTCAAGTAAGGCCACAACATACTTGGTTGAACATCCATCCGCGGCCAGCAGAAATCTGATCGTACCAATAGTCTTTGCCACATTAGCAAAGAGTCCATCAGACTTTATATTGTGTCTTCTCAGTATGACAATACATGTTTATGATGCAAAACGGATTGTTTGCTCCAAAGGTTACAAAATGGCGATCCCTAAAAGAGGTCTCGCTTTTTCAACCATTATTGAAACATTCTCATTTGTCATATTTCACATGAAACGCTTTTGGCATTAAACAATTGTCAATAACCTCGGTAATTCATATTTCACTGTTTTTGTATCGTTTAGCATTGCTCGCCTTTTCTACAAGCATGCTCTCCGGCGAACACGCCTGGTTAATTATCGGGGCTTAGACCACCTAGTGCACATGAATTTCAATGCTAGAAAGTTTCATCTCAATGTCGAAGAATATATCTTTCGAAAGTATCGGCACCCAATACTTTCGGCCTTTAATTCTGGCAATGATTGACCTTCTAACAAAGAGCAAGCCTTTCTTGAAGGAAGATGATGTTCTAAATCACCAAAACCAATGCTGCTTCATTAACAATAAAGAATCTTTTGCATCCATCATAAATGCATGCTATGATCTTTTTCTATAGGTACGCTTTAAGACAATCTCTTGAATGCATGTCAACCTAAAGGAAAACATGCATCTTTGTGGCTAGGCATAAACAAATTTAGTGTAAAATCTTAAAAGCATCCAAAGTCCGTCATTAACTATTTATCGAACCCATAACACATATTCACACAAATACCTAGCATTGCTTGACCGCGCAAGATGGGCTTTAATTAGAACTATCCCAAACCTACCGCCCATGCTAATAAAAAATACAACATCCAAGGGAATGGTCTCGATACGCAATGGCCTCATGATGGCTTAATAATATTTGCCGGAATAGAGAAAGATAGAGCACAAATTAGCAAAGGTTCAAGTCATCTTTAATTCAGTGTAACTACGATAGCCTTCAACGCAAGAAAGTTGCCGCCGTAAAATGCGAAAACAACCATCAAAGGAAAAGAATCTATAAGAACACTCAACAAATAGAAACATACCCGATAGAAACTTCACCACCAATAACCATTCCACGCTATCTTAATCTTGCATAATGCGATATTTAATTGCTCGCGATGCCATGTCAACTGGTTCATAACTATCAACTTACGCATCATGTTGTAGATCCATCTTGAGCTATGGATCCAAGTAATACACATCCATTACGCAAATAAGTGTACGCATCGTGATTTGGTTGTGGTCCCCGTAAGTTTATTTGTTGAAAATGCCGAAGGGTCATATCAATCACAGTTTGTATGCTTCGAATCGCTACCCATAAACCACGCCTCGATATCCATTTTTGGTAAAATCGCAACTCCTCAAGACTTTGAATTTGTCCACCCTTACCATACAACGCTAGACCTTTCCTACCAATCTAGATTTAAATTGTCCTTCTAATAAACCCATGTACCTTCTAACTTGAACTATATGGCTTCCGTGATACATTCGCCAGAGCAAGGCCACCTGATCATTTGTTCTGTAAATAATAATTGTGGTAGAGATGGTAGGACCCATTCCCCATTAAAATGACAATGGTACTCCAATTTTAAACAGTAAAACAAAGATCCCTCTGAGGCATTTCATCAACAATACGTGCGGTGCTCCCTACCAAGCATCCATATAGTGGACATATGCAACCAACACGTAGTCTAGACTAATACATTTCGAGGACTATTTCATGAGAGGAACCGTATGCCAACACCATATCTCCTTTCAAATGCCCTGGTCTCCATTTAATAACCCGCGACACACCAATAACATCATATCTATGGCATGAACAGCTTTTCCATAGAAGAGTATCTATCAATCTTGCTCACATCAAAATAGTTGAACGCAGATTCTAAACCAAAGAAATTGAGAATGATTCTCCACCCAAGCATAATATTTTACACTAATTTTAAGTAAGGCACATGCCGGGTAACTGGCTACATCAACTATTCACGTAACCAAACAAAAGTGACATGCTTCCTTCGCTGTATCGTTGCATCCTATGGTAGCCCCATCAATTATTCACCCCATCGTTGAAAGGCCTCCCAAAGTGCAGTAAACATATCGAGAATGTTAAGTCAAAACAACAAGTACAATCTATAAGGGAATCGTAGGAACCGGTCCGATCCCGTGACCCATCAGTATACAAACTTTATATATTTAGTTCTTTGAAAAGCTTCCGTTTGTGCTATATTCACAGGAAGCCGCCATACTAAAATGCATCAAGGAAAGCACAAACATTTCCAATCTCTACAAACGTATGAAACCCCACGCCAAAAGTTTCCATACCTTTTGATAGTCAAAACCACCAAGTTTCAATGCTCCAAGAGTAAATCACACCAAGATTATAAAACCTCTCAACGCCGAATATCACGTTAGTTAATGCTATTGTTCAATCTCATTGCATGCATTAATAATTTTGAGAGAGTTTGACAAGGATACACGAGAACAATGCAAAGAAAACACTTCCTCCAACTTCAAGACACCTACTAGAAAGAGTTTGATTTTATTAAATTAAAACCATGGCATTAGATAACGCACTTATTGAAAATGGAAGATGTTCATTGAACACTTCATGCGCGTTACATAAATTATGGTCAGAGAGTTTTAGCATCTGAAAGAATCATACTATCTTCGTGTAGGCCTATGCACTATAAAGGCTACTAATAGATTGAAAGCCCTGCGTTTCTTGGTATCAAATCCAAGGTCCAAACATGAAGAACCTTTGCATTCATCAATCTCTCAAGACCTCAAGGCGGATTGCATCCAAACATGGGGAGCTCCGCGCGTCCACAATGTCCATCTAATAACGCATCCTACAATCTCAACATATCGCTCAAATTCCACAAAATATAACCTCATAAGAAAAAAGTGAGTAGATCCCGAATGAAAGAGTATTTAAAATGCAAGTAACGTGATACTAAAAACTCATTTCTAAATTATGATGGTGATGACACAAAGATAGGACTGCTAAATGATGTAAATTAGCGGGAACCGCATTCGATTCGTCATCCACTAACCCAATGAAAAAGAAAATGCAACTTCTCACCTAACATTTAGAGGTATTACCTTGTCAAACTCGGTGACGGGGATCCACTTGAAATCATATAAATCAATCTCCTTCGCAGAATAGAATCAAGAAAGTGGAGGAACATAAGACAAAGTTTCAATCTCCGATTGGTAAGCGGATTCACGTAACCGCAGGTGGAGGATCAACAACACATAAAATGGGAATACTGAAAGAAAATGAAGAACCGAAGCTCGAAAAAGAAGAAATAAAACTTCACCGCATGCATACGCACGACTGGATGGTTTCAACCGAAAGGCTTGAATTGAAATAAGATTTCCAAAGAAAGGTATGTACCCATGTGACGATCTAAACGGAAGGAGATACAAATGAAGTGTCTTCACACCTCAATTCCGGCAGCCACAAATTAATAAAATGGTGCAGATTGCTCAAGTAAGCCCCGTCAATAGTTCAACTAATTCACAACTAATCCAGCTGGCTAACGCGATTATTAAGCACGTACTTACTGGCCTTTACTCATTAAAGAACCACGTGGATCCCCTCGATGTCACAAAGCCAACCTCCTGAAACCGAAAATGTTCGGGGTTCCTCCAACGCTCCAGCACCCTTTTTTGATCTCAAGCCCGCCTTGATTCAAACTTCAAAGATAAGATCCATATCATATAGGTAACATACAAAAATACATACCGGGCGCCAAAAAACTCGGTAGGCGTATAGCCTTCCCCAAAAATGCAGAAGCCTAAAATTCTTTTCTTGTATTTTATCCTCAGATTTCCGGGCGCATCATGCGAAAACCCTTCGAGCTCCTCCTCTCAAGATACATAAGGTACCGCTATTGTGCGAAATACCCCACATGCATACGGAAGCCCCTCAGAAGCATTACACACATGGCGTGAGCGCCCGCGGTTGGGTGGCGCGAAACCCGATGTAGATGATAGTGGATGGATCCGGTGACCTTCAGAGCGCAACTTCCAACAATTCTCCGAAAAGCTTTGCTATTACCGCCGCTACAAGGTAAGTAAAAAAGTTAGATGTCCGGGCATCAGCATCAACCTAGATTTGCAAATCTCTTGAGAATTCAAGCATTGTGTTGGACGACCACCGCGATTTGAGAAAACAATCTTGGCCAATCGTGAACTTAAGAACAATGGGCAAACTAAGGTAATCTCTGCAAAAAACGCTTCTTTAACGGCTTCCATAGCCACATTGAAGGCGTAGTAACATACGATGGTCGCGCTGGCTTCCAATATGGCATCGCGGAGATTATAGATATAAAATGCAATAATAAAAATGCCACCTCTATTCCATATATGACGCGGGACAACAAACCCCATCGACACTCTGACCATTACATAACTTCCACAATTCCCCACCCCTTCATCACAGGCAAACTCCCATCATTTAAAATTCTCATCAAGATAAACGAGCTCTATGTATATGAAATCCCTTTTACATTCCACTGTTAAAAAAGACTTCTATCTCAAATCCACCAATCTCACACACCCACCACAACCTAAACAATGACACCTCATGCTCCACCCACAATAAAACCACTCAAAATCTAAGCATGATTGAATCCCTTTAACTAATCTGGCCCACATCAAAGCCCCAAATAGCTGGCCCTCGGTGATGTCCGGGGTCAAGATTATCTGACTACCGTATCGATCCGGATTAAAAGCCCCAATTCTATCAATACCTTCCCTCAAGAATCCTGACCATGCACTGACAAGATTTGATCTTCCTTTTAACTGACGCCGCCCATATGAAAAGCCCCAAATAATTTTAATCGACGGCCTAGATAAAACGCCCCACTCCCCCAAGGGGCCATTCAGATAAAAGCCCCAAATGGGATGCTTGAGGTGTTACGAGAGTATAGACAGTTCGGCCGTCCATCCTTCTTTAGATGGACTCAACAGATCAATCTCACTAAAAAATTTGTGGCATAATCTCTACACCATTTGAGACTCTCTACATCATTTGTGGCAATCTAATAATTGTATATATATACAAGTCTTTGTACTCATGAAAGTGAGTGTACCTAAGTCTAATATTATTACATTGAGAGAAGTATAACTTTTCCAAATTTCTATAAGGTTTCCACATTTACCAACAACATCTATTAAGATCACCCAATATTCCTGAGAGATTGTATAAGATTCTAAGTTAAGAGCTGTGGTCTTTTGTATCACCAAGAAGCAAGGGAGCATTGGCTTGGTCAAAGAATATTGACAGTATTGACACAATTCAGATTTCAAATTAGTTCTGTACATACATTGTACACTTATATGAGAGAAAAAAAATTCGACATATTGCGGTCTTACTCAACAAAAAGAAATCAAGCATGTGCTCTTTTGCAAGCCTATATCAAATAATGAGATAAAAGAAGATATTGGCAGATCCTGGCCACACATAAAGCTGTGAAAGTCGCATAGACAAAGTGACAAACCACTTCCAAAATCCACTTCTAAAACCGACTATCTTAAAGAAAAGCCACAAAGCATCCATCGGACTTTTCTCCAGCGTGCCACATCGCTCCCGCCTTCTAAAGTTTTCACATTAGCCTACACTTTTACATGCAAACAAGCGACTGATGCATATGGCAAGGGAATAAAGGCACAGGCTACAAAATTGCCAAGACCCAAATAGAAAATCTGAATAGTTAACAAACGCATCTTTACCACCTTAATACCCCTCAAAGCCTAATATTGATTTTGAACATCACAAGAATACAGAACCATATATATATTTCATTTTTTTTACAGTCGGTTTTGACTGAGAAGAAACTACTAATCCTCTTGACACACACTATAATAAAGCCAAACCTCGCCAGAGCCCAACTAAGTGTGTCTTCAAATTGTGCATGATTCAATAATAACAGGCGCCCTTGACAGTCGTCCAATTTCATTTTTAAGCATAAACTTTGCCATCTCATAGCACACGTGACATTACAATAATATTTTGACAGGTCCACAAAACTTAGAGACCATGTCCAATATAACACTCTAAATTCCGCTAAAAAAGGCTGTACAACACATAAAAGGCATATTTCGTAGCTTGTTTTGCAACAAATTCAACTCCAGCCATTTCCCAAGAAAAGCATAGAAATTAGTGGGACTTATGAGTTAAAATTAAAAAGAATGATCAATCCACTAAATTGGAGAAACTTGATTTGGATCCATAATTGGACAGAAAAAATGGCTTGGCTAGCACACCCATTCGAAACTTCGAGAGACTACTTTGAAAATTTTGATCTGTGAGGCTTCCAAGGCTTAGGTTTTTTTCAACTTTTTTGTTTCCATGCCCGAAAAACTAATTTAAGGTTCATCATTGCAGACCAACAAAACTGCCATATTCTGGCTGCATTCTGGTAATAACAGATCATCTACAGATGGTCATGGAACTTTGAAAAACTCTCCAAATAACATTATCTCCTCTCAAATAAGGGATAAAGCATCCAATAGGTTTAATACGTAGACCTCCAAATAATTGCATATGAAAACTGGTGTGAGAGTTCACGCACAGCAGATACAGATAACATAGTAGAGAAGAAGTAAACACAATTGCACTTTACACTTCAAGAGCTTGATTTCTGAACGAATAAAATTGCTATTCATTTTGTATGCTCAGGAGATCACTTCCTTCTTACAAACAAAATGACCTCTTCTGGCATCAGATGAAACTGATGATGGTCCTAACTTTAAAAAGCTTATCAAGCAAAATGCATAGATGATGAAAGGCATCTTTAATTTATCACCGATAAATCTGGAAGCAAGAAATAGACAAAAATATACATGAGCCTTTTGGTTCTAAAATTTAGTTATTTGATATCTATTAAACATGCTAAATTTTAGATCACAGCAGAAAATCTACAAATGATACAGTTTATCAAATTACCAGATAGTTCCATGATCATCCGTGATCATCTACGCAAGGAAGCAGGGGAAGAGAAATTAAAAACATGCCACAACCTCATGGCATACACAAACAATATTTACACCTGGATGGATGAATGTTAATGCAACCATATTTATAATTTTAATTTTGCATAGCTCTATATATGCAAGAACGAAATTCAAATGTGCAGAGGTCATTCGCTTTACACAACACAATGGCATAAGAACACCTACTATATGTTTTCAGAATTATAATGAACCTCTTGCAAAAGATGAAGGTGCAGCAATTATAAATTTGAAAGGCACAAGTCCACAGATGGCTTACAACATATTCATTTTAACCATTTGCTAAAGCCTTAGATAACGCATAGCCCTCAATTGTCGAAAGATGCCTTTAGCTGGATTCCATTTCCCCAACAAAGACACACCACCTTCCATGATACAAAAAAAAGACAATCAAAATGATTATGCGGCTAAGGATATTCAAGTGCAGAATCCAAAGAGATCAACCAAAACTCAAAATGGGTTCTTCGAGAGAAAGCAAACGAAAAATATTACAATTGCTGCTGTGAGTATAATTGCCACTCTTTTCTGTTCAAGACTTCAAAGTTGTATTATAGTCAACTTCGGGAGACTCTGCAAACATGGAGGCACTGTTAAAAAAGTCTTGCATACTAGAATCTAAATTTTGTAAATACATTTTAGAATTAGACAGCCAACAAACACCCTTGAAAAAACAAAGATAGAAATGCATTAAGGCCAACCAGAATTATATGAGCTTGCTAAAGCAACAAAGGGAAAGCTTTTAGAGGCAACAAAACTTCAGAGAATGCTGGAAAATACCCTTCACGCCCATGTTCAGCATGTCACGCCAAAATCATCCACCCGCCCATATTTCCACACAATAAAGCCCCTTTTGAAAAATGTTTTATAACTTTTTTCTTTTCATTGATGATAATATGCATAAACATTCATCTGGTGAAGAAATATTCGTTCCGCAGAGTCTCAAAGATAATTCCATCTGGCCAGATGAATACAGAGAGAATAATAGATCGGAGCAAGAGAATCTGGCCTAGAATGTCCCACGGAGTCTCCGTAGAGTCTAGGATTTATGGGCTCTAATATATTTGACCCAGATGAAATGGCAGAGACCGGATTGCCGGAGCTCTAAATTCCTAGAAGCTCCGCCATGGCCACCATAGCCATAATAAAATGCATAGAAGAATGCAAAAAGTTTTGTTGATTCTATATGAGTCAGCCATCCTAGGATCTAGGATCTGGTCTTTGCTAGGAATGGAAAAGCTCAGGATCTGCAAAACACAAAATATATCAGAAGACTATAGCCATCATTTATTTTCCGGCAAGAGTACCTTGCAAAGCTAAGCTCGGGATTTGATTGGTACCTAATCATCGATCATGTGGAGAGATTGCTCAAAATAGGCTCTGGCAGACATAACTATTAGAATAAGATTTGTACTTGGCAAAACATATAGATGCAATTTCTAATAGAGTAAAGCCAATATGTGAGCTAGAACTTGAACTTACATCTTTTTATGCAGAGTGATGCAAATATGCAAGAAATAATATTCCATCAGCAGACTTTAAACACCGTATACCTTATCAGCTGCCAGCGCCTAAGAATCAATCCGGCAGCAACGCTTCAATGAAGAAACTTATGGGGATGCTGGGATGGGCCCCAAAGATTCATCTTAAACTTATTTGAGAATTTCTGGTGGCATAGAGCCACCATCAAGCGAAATTGTGGGAGTCACCACAAATGGCTGCTTGTTTTCGGACATCCACTCAGTTTTACTCCTGCCGGAGATAAGGCAGCTCCAGAAGCTCCAAGAGATGTGGAGGTTCATCTGTATAAGCACTTACTAAAACATACCAATGCAGCCAATCCAGAGAATCAGCAAGCGTCAATTGATGACAAAAACATAGATCATCTTAAAGGATGCTACTTAGTCAAAAAGAACCCATTTTGAATGTGGTTTTATAAATCTTACCTCCCCTAGAAGAGTCAGCATGATCATGTATTCTTTTCAAGATCTGCTGAAAAATCTGAGTCCATTTCTAAATGGCTTTGACTTTACTATCGTGGTTTCAATGACAACCTCACACTTTAGATCTTTGACCCGCACGGCTTTACCTGATGGGAGGGCCTTGAGAAGATCTCATCCAATTGGGGACACTGCTCTTAGGTGCTTAGGGGCACGCTTTCTATGCTAAGAATTTTATCCAACTTCAACTGACAATTTGAATTCATTTCTAGAACTTTAGAAAACTTAGCAATTTAATAATCATCTTTTGCAATTCTACAAAGCATAAAAAGAGTAAACTAGATTGATCCGTACTTCATAAAGTTGTGGCTAAAGAACTCCTCAAACGAAAAGACGCCCACTGAATAATTGACCCCAAAAGTTCATCGGTAAATGCCAATACATATCTATTATGCAAATGCCCAGAATTTCCATGCCAAGGGGTAAAGAGGTAGTCAAGCACCTGGATTCTATTTAAGAGCTCGCGTATATGTCGATGCAATCAGGGTGAAGTTCAGCTTAAGGGCTTCCGGACCTATATTTCTCTCCCAACATAAAGATTCAGGCTAAAAAACAAATAACTTTTTAGGAATAAATAAAAACTTTATTAGAGTCATGCGGAGAAAATGGATACCTGAGACCACCAAAGCAGAAACTGTGATGAATGCCAGTCTGAGTTCTCAGCCCATCTTTTGAGCATTGGAAATAAGAAGAATAGAAAACCAAGCATGTTTGGCACCAGATAAATTATCACAGCTAATAAATATAGAGAAGGACCTCCATTTCCAACTGCTTTTGACAGTCCGTGTCAGGCCATGTTGTTCCAGGAATAGGTATAACAGACAGAGAACAATAATCCAAAGAAACTGAAGCAATTAGCTTTATAAAAAAATTCAGAGAAATCCCTGATAATCTAAGACTGTGGTATGCTTGCACACTCATTACAATATCCAAGGCCCCTAAAAATAGAGCACAAAAGAGGCCCAGTTATAACTCCGACAACAACAAAGCATTAACACAAGACATAGCTATTCTTCTATACACCTTGCAGAAATCGAAGACCAGAATCGTGATGAAAATATTCGAGCACTTTCAAAAACGTCTGAATTAAAAACTGCAGTTGGTGAACCATCTCCATGCCAGGAAATAATAATCATTGCCTGCAACATAATCCCCTTGTGTTGAGATTACATCAGATCAGAAAAAGAGTAGAAGAATGTAAGTGATAACACCTGCCACATTGCTGATAAAATTTCCCTAAGTAAGGCCGTTAAGCAACCACATGGTAGCGATACCGTGATTTTCAGTAAGTGACCTTTATCTCTCCGGTGGTAGTGTATAGGCATGCCAATATCATCATCCTTGGTGCATCCTTCTGCCTGGCAATACGTTACGAAGATAGAAGGCAGATGCACTAAACGCTCATACGCTGAGAGCTGTGCTGATCCATAAAATGAGCGGATCCGCCATATCAGGCGCCAGCTTTCTGCAGCTCGGCCATAGCTGTGCGCGCCGAACAATAAGCAGCAGGAAGAACGATTCTCCAGAATTGCGGGCTTGACATTGAACCGCTCAGGGATCGAATTAAGTGACAGGGCCGTTCATCTCTCGTGACGGACGGTACGAGATCAATCTCTACCGAACATTTCGGCATAACTCGTGGGACGCCGAGTTACGAGGCTAAGATCGTTACCGACCGGCCCATCTTGAAGACGGATTGTCGAGATCAATCTCTACCAACAATACGCTGCAGAGTTTTCATATAATCAGATATATATGTAGAGTGATATGATATATATATATATCCTAAACACACCACAACAAATGATTGAATCTCGAGCAAGCTGCACCGGGCCAGTGGATTTACACGAGTGAACAAAACTATACTGCTCTGAACTAAGAGAGACCAATCTTCACATTGGTGCTCTCGACAACATATGAGTTCACCGACATAAAACGCATTTACGCTATGCGCGCGGGTATGGAATGTTATAGGTGTATTGTGATATTCCGCTGCTCAATAGCGGTGACGGATATCACGCAACAATGGGAGATGGTTACCACCACTACCTCCTTTGCCAAGAAGATCGCTAACAATTTATACATCACTCCAAGGTTTCAATGTCGATCTAGGAGAGTAAACAATCTATTTTGTTTTAGTGTGTTTCGAGTCACGGGTTTGAAGCTTTACTCTCCTTCATATGTGATACAATCACTGTGGACGCAGTACATTACCATCATTATTTTCCCAATGTCGTAATTCCTCGAAATCCTATACAATCGGGTACTATGATGAATCACAACGCTATACACTGGCCGACAACGAGGTACCTTTTCAATGGATTGAATCTGTTGGTCTACCAATCAACAACAAATCCATTTATCTCTAAACCTTCAGATTTTATGGGAAGCTATGCGATGCTACCTCTGCATACATACAACACCCGTGGAGCCGATTGGTAAGCGACGAGATTGTCAGCCATTGCGAGAAGCTAACAACACAACCGAAATTAGACTCTCGAGTTGTCGGTTTGGGTCCAAAATGAAGGACAACCAACCTTCATGAACATCCCCGATCCAATACCAGCCGCTACAATATTTTTCTTTCCGCGACTCGGTGACGTAGGGGTTGGGGACCCGGTAATGAACATGTATTCCCGACACACCATAAAGGGTACGTGACAAGATCAAGTACATGAAGATCGACTTTATGTCTAGAATGCTATGAGTATTTTAGTCGATATGTGATTCGAGTAGAAGATGCACGCTTGAATTATTTCCGTAACATCGCCTTTAGAAATAGGAGGGATACAGTGATGATGCAGGGATTACCGTGAAAACGGCGACCAAAATGATATCATATTGCCTCGCATCATTTTTAGGATGTAAGATGGTGTCTGCGTTGCGGCATGCATTCCTTCTAGACAAAGGCCGCCTATTACTATTCGGCCACAATGACAACAAAATGATTGGCCGTAAATAAGACTTCAAACCTCGCGCAACAACCGCGAGTTACCATGATCGCTGTTCGATGCTTTCATGGAGGTTACAACGACCAAAGAGCTACTGCGAATTCTTCAAGATGTATCGATATGATACATGTCGACTTCAAAATCCAGGATTGTCCGTGGCGATGACATCTTGTGTTGCTGCGACAGAGCCCGATGATATACCACTGATGATCGGGACATCAAATATTCATTTAACTTCCAAATCGCACCTACCACGAGGTCATCAAGCTTAAAGTTTGCGATACATAGGACATAGCCGCCAGAAAGATGCTAAATAATACATCTGTACTAATGTAAAATCTGGCAACCCCAACTCTTGTTCAAGAGGTTGAAATATGATTTGGTGTTCTGATTTATGCAATTGTCTTGCGATAACGCCTTTCTTCTTCATGAACTAGATTGTCATATCATGGTGGATATCGCGATCACCGCTCGATTTTCCCATCTCATATGGGCATATATATGCTGATCTCGACAGCATTCAATTTCTCAAGTAACTGAAGAGAGGCATATGGTTGATGCACAACCCTCAAGTAGGAGTTGCAGAGCGGAACATCATGACGTATTATCCGAAGTGAACCAAAGAACGCAGGAAAGAAGAGCACCTAGGAATGAAATACGAGCCATATAAAGGCACGACATTTGTCAACAAGCAGAGAGGCATCATGGAGGACAAGCCTATCACATAACCGGATAAATCACCCGGCCGCCGAAATGTCTTCTCCATTACACTTACCGCTACCAAATACTGTGTCACTTTGGATCGCTATTTCACGACCCTTCTGATTCAACGCTTGATAGCGCTTTGCTACAAGACGAACAATACACTTTGAGTTACGACATAACGCGAAGCACAGGATCGCACTCCATCAATTACTTAGGAACAAGAGCCGTAATAGGGTTCACCAGAAATGTTGTTAAGAAAAGATCAAGAGAACCCATATGTAGAATACGTTGTTATTGCCCCAGTTGGAGAGAGGCATTTTATTTGAGACAAATTTTGCTACACCAACCGCAAGGCGACATGGGGAGGAGCTCAAAGTGGTGAATGGTCAACAACATCAAATGACGCCAGGCACTCTGAGTGACTGATTTGTCAGCATTGCGGCAACATCAGCTATGGAAGAAGCCGTGATCATTGTCCTTAAGCCCCATGCAATTATGCTTATGATGCTTTTGCTTGATCGCACTATAGAGATATGGAACAAATTCCAAGTGCTTTTATGAGCTCTAATTCTGTCGACTACTCAAACAATGTTTGGCCCGCGTCATCGAGCGTCTCCATCTAATCAATAACAACATGGTACTAATATCAACTTCTTTGGCTTGCAATTGTAACCTCGGTTTCTTCGGCGCGGGACGCCATGAACTTAATCCATAGATTGGATCATGCGGCATATATAAACATCAGCCATGCAAATGGCAAGCATGATGAATGTCGTGCTAACCAAAATCCGATATATATCTCGGTACGGAGTTCAACTAGAACTTCCACAGAGGAAGGACCACTTTGGACAGCGCACGTAAAACATTCAGTACCACTGTATATGCCTATTAGTCGCGGGTCATGGAAACATAGTACTCTACGTGGCAACAATGGTGACTTTGTGCTCTATTATATCCAGAGGTTCAACGGCGACTCATCACTCTTCCGATCCTTTGCTATAGAGCACACGCGCTTACACTCATTATTGAACGAGATTCCGTGGAGCGCCTCAACTCGTCAGGCTAAAGGCCATAATTTGGGCTAATGGCCAATAAAGCCGCGGATAGAGTGCGTGAACTATTTATTACAAGAGCCATGTGGGAAATAACCTACCATTTGGGAAACACCATAGCATCCCAGATAGACACGCAGCACCCGCTGTAAAGGGAGGAGGAACTGATCAAGGCATCCATAAAGTCACTTCCTTATTATGGCAAACCTTCGCGGTATTAAGGATTATTAAATCAACCAATAATGGCAGATGCCGAAGCTCGGCGCGGCGTTCGACAACATAGGAGAAAATTAGAAAAAGACAACATTTCACTGACATTTTCAAGACAACTACTACTATTGCTGCAGGTCAACACTTTCTTTATCCCAACATGTTTTAAAAAATCCGCCATTGAATACAAAGTAGAGCCGCACACCGGCACCTTATCAACAAGAACGCCACCGACTTCAATACCGAACGGTAATTTGAAGCAAAGTCCCCGACAATAGCAAATCATAATGCCGCCATTTATCACATTACAGCAAGAGAGATCATTCATGACCATCCCTTATGCAACATCCGACATTTCCCCGACAGCTTCACCCATTCGAATTCCCAACCAATTTAACCAAGCTTTAAGGTATGTAACAGTGCCATATGAAACGGCTTTGATATGGAAAGGTCTCGCCGCAATGGCGCATATACCTGAGTCAATGCATTTAAATCAATGGTGATATTAGGTGCATCTGATACATATGCATATCCAATTTCTAGAGTGCATTTCCTTCTATCAGCCGTGAATCGCACTACGGACTATCCACGCCGCTCTTAACCGCCTTCGACCGGCATATCAACGTTTCAAATACACAAGATCGACGCTTGGATCGCGATCGCTCTGACTTACGCGACAAACGCTTTATTACGTAGGGACAACTCTTATACCTGGCCTTTACGCCGGTCACGCAAAAGAGAGAAGATGCACTTATCCTCCTCACCGAAACACAATGAGACAAACGGGCAAATGTGGTTTATAAAGAACTCCTTCCTAACTGCATGTCCATTTCAATTGGCTGAATCATTTGTTTTAGTGCACATGTGGTATCACCAACAGCAGCCTCTCACTAATGTTGCACGCTATCAACAAGAATTCCTGAAAGGGGGAGAGGGGAGATCGAATAAATGTTTTATTCCTTTACGATAAATTGACTCCTTCCATAGTATAATTTATTTTCATAGGTGTACACTCCTGTGTAACAATGCACTACTGGAGGTTCTCTCACACGAGGTAATGAAGTTATGGATAATTCTGGTTCCTACGTTCGGGATGTTCCATTTGTTGCTTTTGATATCATGATAATAGAAAAAATGTGGGTGAGAGGGGATTGGAAAGAACAAATATATATTAAGAAGTAACAAAATGTTGTATCATCGCTGGTGTTGGTCTGAAGACGTACTTTCGAATCAGGGTCCCTCGAAGTTCACAATCGACTACCACATTGATGTTTCAAAAATAATAATTCACCGGAAGTGGGAGCCATGAAGGCGGTCGTTATCGATTTAGTGTCCCCCATCGAGGCTCAAACCCATTGACTACCACCGGTGCAATGAATGTAGGAATTAACAAAAATAAAAAAAAATAAAACCCCACAAAAGCGATAAGTAATGGAAAGCGCGATATAAACATCGGTTGGTCTAGTGGTTAGACTTTGATTTGCGCCATCCGCACGTTCAAAACCCACCGACTAGAAAATCGATGTATAAAAATCCATCGCACGGATGTTTGATGGTCGCTAGAATCAAGGGTGTCCCCATACGGCTCAAAACTCCATTAACAAAATACCGGGTGGAATAAAGTATATAATTCAAAATAAAGGTGATGGGAAAGAGAGTAAAGTGGGATTCCATAATTAAAAAACAATTTTTATCCCATGGGCACCTAAACATCCGGCAAGAATATGTGTTCAACCCTTTATGTTTTTCCTATTGATTTGGAAGTTATCCACGTTTGTATCCAAGGTCGGTAATATCTAAAATATGTTATGTAATCATTACGCGGGCGCCAAAAGTGGGTTTTTAAGTTTTTTGGGAAATAATTTGGAGATTGGCTACTGTCCAACTTAGACACACATTTAGTTCAATTCCCTCGCAAGCCCATAACTCCAGATCCTTTTACTTGATACAAAAATCTTACTTTGTCAAAGTTGGCAGCATAGTTCATGCATACTTACGCGATAAAATTTTTGTATATATAAACTCTCAATGTTTCTAGACTTAATATAGAAATTCATGGCAATTTGAGACACAAGCATATCGCGGCATCTTTTGTGTACATATTGAGGAATGGGTCTTAGTACCATTGTCTTACCCTTGGATTGGGGATCCGGAGGTGATCCTGAGATCTGACGGTGGATCCCGGGAGGATCTGGACATCAACCCGCTAGAAGCAAAGGTGATCACAAGCAGCTTTAGGGCCATTTTTACGATTTTGCCGATAGCAATGTCACGGCCGCCTTCTCTTCCCTCCTTGGCATCAACCAGAGCTCTTCAAGCCCATATTCGACCAACCTCGCGATTAAACCCCATTCCTCGTGGAGGATCTAATGGAAGAAAATGCATATGAAAAACTTCAATGATTTTCTCACTACAAGGCTTTTTTCCGGCATACAGTATATAGATCCTTCCACATCATCTTCCTCCTGGGATCCTGGCCCCTCCTGATCAACACCTCCTGATCCCCTTCAATCAAGGGTAAGACTATCCCACGCCGCCTTAGTACTACATATATATATGATTTACGCTTATTCTTTCTTTTTATCATATACACTATTTTAAGTGATTGGCTCAAAATGTATATGTATCTTCTTTTAATGCACACCCAAACAAAAGAATATAAACATTGAGAATTTATATTTCTTGTGAAATTTGACCTTAGGCAGTATTCAAAGTTGCACAACATGCGAAGGCAAAACATGCAACATCATGGGTGCATTTGATTTTAGAAGTACAATTCTATTGAATATAATAAACAAAGTTAGTAACTCCATTATATGAGTGGTATGTCTAGTCTTATTGAGTATTAGACAAAGTTGGTAGCTCTAGTATATTATACAAGAAATTTATCAGCCGCTGTCAAGGTCAGCCATACATTACTCTTCTTTCTATTCCCCATGCATGAAGAGGTGAATCCAATAATACTGCAAAAACATTCGCGACATAAATGACATACCACTATGATGAATAGGGAACCATAAAGCGATGTTGGTGTTGTATTACTTCCCATAGATCAAATGGTCCCTTTGTGACCTAATCTTATGAAAACCACTTTGTTAACTATGTTGCTCCCTTTACTTCAACGCTCCTTTTGCTTAAGAAAATCTTTGTAAACAACTGATAGGAAACCAATATAAGCCTACCTAGGATATAAACTAAATAACTTAGTGATTATTACGGCACCACCCTAGATCTTAAACCACTTTCTCTAAAGAATAATTTCTATTTCCTCGAGAAAAGGAAATGAAGACCATTTTTCACAAAGAAAAAAGAGAGACAAAAATGATTCCTGCGTTCAAAAGAATCGGCTTGCAATTCTTTCCGAAGGAACGATGCAGAGAACTCTCTTTGGATATTAGGCTGCCATCACCTTATGAGCGGAAGGAAGATCCTTTCAGCCCATTACTGGCTTATATTATGAGGCAATTTTTTGTTGTAAAGAAGAGCCGACCGCTATCACCGCCGATAAACTTTGCTCTAAGTTCCGTTGTCCGCATTCTTTCAGCATTTCCGCTTCGACCTTGAGCTTGAGTTTCTTCCTTCACATATCTAACACTGCTTCATAGGCATGAGCCGTGTTTTATTTTCTTCTAGGATACTGGTGAATTGAAATGCTTTTACACGATCTTTCTTTGTTTTCGTCGTTGGCGGTTCACAATGTATCTATCACGGATTGTTTCTCGCTTGTTAATCACCGCAAGCTCAATATAATTCTCCTTTTCTCAGCTATCTTGCTCTCTCCGCGAGGAAATTACAGATAAATAATGCAGATGCTATGGTTTCACCTCCCGCATAATATGATGTATGCCCTCGTAGATCCTTCTGATTTAGGGTTTCTTCATTTAGGCGCAAATCACCTATTTGCACCGGCCGTTTGTTATTCTCCCATATATATTGTACCAAAAGTCGTATTTAATTAAAGTGGGACTCATTCCATTCCCATTTTTTCGGAACCCTAACACTCGGCATAAAAAGTAGCACTCAATTCAAACTATCCTTAATTCAATTTTTGAATAAAACTCAATCCGAGCTCGGTCAGTATTCTGCAGTTCATGAATGAGAACAACAAAAACACAATGCAACCTAAACAAAAGGAAATTCATTAAAGTTTTTGAAACCAAAGATGTGGAAGCGAAAAAAGAATTTTATTAATAAATTGAATGATACTGTGGATGTTTTACATCTGAGACTATATAGTTCCTGTCAGGCCACCAAGGCCATATCATCTTGGTGAAATCTTTAGGGGATTAACTTGTGGTGCGTTTCTTCGCCGCCTCGGTAAGCCTTTGGGGGTAACCTCAAGAGTGTGTGGAATGCCTCACGGGAGGTGCGCTCTCCGAGCTACCGTACGACTGGCCCACTCTCCACTTCCGCAAATTTCTCTTACCCAATATACCTTCCCCAACCTCCGGGTGGATGTTATGCACGCTTGCAATATGCTCTGAGCTTCCTCGACTTCTTTGTTCTCACCGTTTCTTATCCCGTGGTGGTAGCAACCTTCCACCGCCAGCGAAAGCAACCTGTCCCAAAGGTCGCAGAGTGTATGCTGACCTGGATTCGTAACTTTTCGTATTTTTCCGCTTTGAGTCGATCTCGTCGCCCGAGCTGTCTCGCGGATGCCTCGAAATGATCTTGCCGTGGTAGTTTCCGACTGCGTCTAAACCACCGAGCAAGGAGTATGATTAACAATTACTTGCCATTGCTAGTCAAAACGAAGAAAAGAATGTTGAAATCAAATTACAACGAGAACATTCATTCCATAAATCGATCCAATGACGGAGGGTGTTCTTTCACTCTCGCCAGTCGAAAGCGCTCCATAAACAAAGTACAACCATTCTTTCATTAGAATAAGCGGTTGCATCCAATCACACCTGGCATACAAATGCTTTGTCAACGGTGCCTTTCTCGACTTCGCGAAATGAAAGGCCCGTAAACCCACGTAAGCATTATCATAATAGATTGTGGTCGCATCCAAATACACAATCAAACATACCGGTTTCATCGATATACGCTCTCGACCGAGTCGAAAGGCATCGAACCCACATACAAGTATATTCATTACAAAATGGTCATCACATGTGTTCACGCTTCATTGCCAATATTCAATAATTTGACTATCCGAAAGGTGGGTCACTCTTCTTGTTCACTTATTTGTCGTCCATAGCTTTATGATCGGCTTGCTCGGACGTTCCGTGATGTTTTGATGTGTCGCAAGCACATCGGCGACAAGAATGGCAAAGAGGACGATGTGAGTCCTGGCGCGACAACCACCTATCCGGCTCTCATATTCTTCGTGTCGCATATGGCTTTCAGCAATGATTAGCTCTATACAAGTATGATAGCACTTTGTGGTATGAGTCGTCATGATCACGCGGTTGTGTTTTGCCATAGTCCCCGAATTTGCTCATAACCCCGGCCCAGTTCACATTATAGGTTTTCCCTTTGTGATGGTCGACGTGAGGTCCTTTCACATGCTCGACCTTTCGCTTCCCAAAATCCAATCCTTGAACTTCAAACCGAAATGCCGGTGAACACTACAAGAACATTGGACAATATTTTCTTTGCCATACAACATATGCCCACTTCGACCCCTGCTCCAGTAACTATTCCACAATTTCTTAGCTCTAGGCCCTGGACATACACTATTTCTCTTATGCTCGCTTTCATTGGGATCCTCATGAGGTGTTAATCTTGACGCCTTTGTCGTGGTATACCGCGAGCTAATACTCCATTGACGCCAAATATTACAAGCTTGGTGGGACTACCGGATCCCGCTTTGAGTTTGGTCATTCACCATATTTCCCGGGTTCATCTGATCCAAGTGGATCATCATTATCTTTTCGTGTCCTTTCTCGGGTCATACAGTTGTCTGCTCGATTGTTCTTTGTCCTTTTCGCCTCTTCCTCCTCGCCAGTGGAACCGTCACGCCTCAATGACAATGACCGAGTCGCGGAGCTCAATTCTCAAATGATGATATCGGCCGAAGGAACGATACCGCGAAGTCGGTAACGAAAAGAAAAGGTATTGAAAGGAAACGAGGCTTCGACTCTCGGGCGAAGGTCGAGAATGAAAAAGAAAAAGGTATTGAAGCGGAAACGAGTTTTCGAGTTGCAGCAAACCTCGCACCTCAATCTCGCCAGTTTCGGGGCACGTGTTCTACAGCATTCGTCCAAACCTTCGACATTCTCGCCTTCGGCTTTTCTGTTTCCCCGCCAGTTCCTGCCGCCGCTCTTTACCGCTTCCATTTGTCTTCCTCCCCTTGAAATGCTCATGGAAACGAATCCGGTATGACAGAATGGTTTCAACTATGTCCTTATTTCCAACCAGGATATGGGTTTCATTCCAGATAGCCCCCCGAGAGAACAAAGCCATTCATGTGTAACACCACTTGCATACAATTTGATCTTCCCTCGACCTGCCGGATTTATGAAGTACTTGATAACCTTTGGCCGGATAGGAATTCTATGTATAGACCCGGACACGACCATCTTTTTGGTCCTTGTCCATGGAACATCCTTCGCCTACGCCCTTTCGGGGTTCCATCCGCTCTTGAGATCATGAACTTTGTCGATAATGATGCTCGCTAGACCACCACTTATCGACGCCGATCTTGAAATCAAAACCAAACCATGTTGGCAAAGCTTGGTGCCTTCGCAGCCAGATGCGCACTTTCATGATCAAGTGGTAGAGTATATGGAGTGCATGATCTTGTTGGTGAAGTTAATATCGGTACCATTGGGGAGACAACAGTTGTTTGATTGCGGCGATGCAAAAGACAAGGAAGCTGAAAGTATCGAATTGGGTCTCGCATATCGCCTTGGAAATTAACGCATCTATGTCGACTTTGTCATAAAAAAGGTGGGGTCTTCATCATATTGATGTCAAAAAGGATCTCAAATGGGCTTATGGTAAATTGAACTAAATATGTCTAAGTTGAGAACTGTAATCTCCAAATTATTTCCCAAAAACTTCAAAAAGCTATTGGCACGAACCATTTGTTACATAGCTAAAGACCTCAAGGCTTTTTTTAGGTTCTATAATTAGTTGCTTTTTACCTTTGGGTGGTTCAAGAAGGTGTCATTATCTTTACATGATCTAGATATGTAGTTTTATAGAATACATACACCTTATTAACTCAAATGTTAAGAACTAACCCGATGATACTCCTCTTCCAAGTAGCCGATGATGACCCAATGACGATGTAAAGATGTCTTCAAGGCAAATGCAAGCAAGGCACTAGAGAATTGAATTGTATTGTTGAATTTTATGGTCTCTTTGGTTGACATGAGAGAGAATAACCATTCAAATGGTAAAAAAAAAAAATGAGCCCTTCATTTGAAGGACCCACCGTGGGTCCACGGCTAGACTTCGGTGGATGGGCCCAAAAAATTGAAGAAAAAACCTCTTACGTGCATGGCAAAACCCTTCTTTGCATCTCAACACAATAACACAATGACGGCAACATATGTAGGGCTGCACTTCATTTACACATATTCCCTCTCCCTGGTGAGAATTGTATCTACAACACTCAAAATCCTCTTCTTTATTTCATCAAACGCCACTAACGAATTGCTGTTCAAAGCTAAAAATGTCATTCCAAGGAAACGTGGTGCTCTAACATCTGCTAATCAAATCTCTTCCACATTAACCTAAATTCCTGTTTTTGGATCAAAACATATCTGCCGCACTCTTTGTAAAATACTTTGAAACCGAAGTTGGGTACCCACAAACATTACAATTTCCATTCACGGCACAATTGCTTTGGCTTCATCCCTCTCCCCGCTTCATATCGAATCCATGGACATCGAACAAAGAACAAAAAAGGCTGGAGGCTTTTTGTTTCTTCTGCCACCATATATCTGTCAAACCATGCAGTATAAAGCAACATTGAATATGTGGCTCTAAATGCTAGAAATCCGTATACCATTTTGCTTTTGTGACTCTAAAATAGGCCGGACGGAAGATGATTAAAAAACTATATCTACTCCCGCCACCACCACAACAAAGGTGGCGGATCTTCAAAACTTTTGGCTCACCTCGCCATCTTTTTTACGCGTCGAGATCCTTCCCCTCGTCTTCTTCATTGCTTCATCTTCTTTCGCGTAAGCGGGCAAGCACCGTGCCTTTGATAAAATACCGTTACTTCCGGTTATGCATTGCAGACATGAATAGGAAATATTGCATGAAGAAGTTATGATGTTCCGCAAGAGATAGAAAAGGGGTTTCTCGATGAATATTTGCCTCCGCATTTTTTCCAAGTAACGATATACCACGTACTAAGATTAGCCAAATAATCTGATAGAATTAGATTATTAATCTTAGATTCAAAGATGCATACCACATCCAAGAACAGTAATAGGCAGGAAGGATCAACATGGAAGGCGCTGGGTCGCCGCTTTAGGAAATTCAATCGAAGAATTTCGCAGTTAGCGAAAGGGCATTTTTATCGTGATCATGGCCTCCAAAGAAATCACAATGCATCCTCTACCCTAATGGGTCGTATTCCAACAAATCTAACCCGGAAGTTTCTCTCGCGATCTCGATCCTTTCCAATCGCGGCCTCAGAGTTATCTCGCCGCCGAAATTGGCCTCCTTAACTGGACTCCTCGACCTTCCATGTCGCCCCTCGGCCGCGAATGGCGCGGTGTTTTTTAAGCCAATTGCTGCCAGCAAGGGCATCTAGCCCGGGATTCACCTCTCAGATCGGGGCCTTTGCAGGCCTTTTGTAGGCCATCAACGCGGCCTTTGGGCCCATACAGTCCTTCTAGGATCGGTTCAAGCGATTATTAGCGCGATCTCAAAGCTGGCCGACTCGGCTGACCATAGCTTCAAGGTGGATAAATATAGCTTCAAGAGCTCTCTAGAATCATCGAGAAAGAACGATATTTCCGAAATTTTTTGCCTTTTTTAATTTTTAAAGAGCCCTATTTTTGCCCCGAAACCCCGGCTCTGAGAATATGCCAAAGCATCTTGCCAATAATAATTACATGAGTTAGATATCTCTTTATATATACAATTATTTGATGGGTCCTATGGGGTTGAATGTGGGTAGAGATTAATCTATCGAATACAATTTTTGAGGTGGCACTTAAATGGCCCTTGGATTTGATGGGGCATGCATGGGCCATGCATGAACCCATGCACACCCCATCCATGAAGCAGATTGATCGCAAGACGTGTGAAATCTTGGCCCTTGATTTTTAAAGGGAAGATGCAAGGAAGGTCCTTAAAAAGGTGCTTTTTGGTACTCAATCTTAACCGTTGGATCAAAAAGGGGAGGAAAATTTAACCATTAAATTTTTATTAATTGCGGTTTCTTTTAAAAAGAGGTGAGGTGGCACCCTTTATTAATAAAAGGTAATGAGGTGGCACCAAACATTAATAGATGGACTTTCTAGGAAGCTTTTTTATAATCGCCAAAGGGCGATAACTCTGCGTGAGGGGCCTGGGATGAAGGTGAGACCCACACCATTGATTCTCTCGCCGAGAACTTCCCAACGAGTGGTGCTTTGGCATCGTTCCCTTTCCTATTGGAGCTAATGATCTAATACTAAGTTTCTTTGGAAACTTAGAATTTTCGCGATAATCTTGGAATTTAAAAAGAATCTAGGGAATCTCCTTAGGTTTCAGGGAATTTCAAAGGCCTCAAAGAGAATCTTTGGGAATCTATGCGAGAAAGGCAATCTTTTGAGATTCTATAGGAATCTTTATAAAACGAGAATGTAGAAGAATCTTCATAGAATCTAAGGGAATCTGGAGAATCTACATAGAAATATGGGAAATCTAGAGGAATCTTGAGATGATCTTTAGGAGGCAGAGGATTTAACAAATTAGAATTTATGGGAATCTCAAGAGAATCATAGAGAATCTAGTAGGATCGGTGCATCTTCACAAAATCTTTGAGAATCCTTGAAAATCTATAGAATCTAAGGAATCTATATAGAATCTAACAAAATTTAGGAGAATCCACATTAGAATTTTGGAGACTCTAGGGTTTCTTGTGATAAGTTAAATCTAGAGGGATCTTTATAGAATCTAAGAATCTGGGGCTTTGTGGAATCTAAGGAATCTTTCATTAATAAGTGTGTTTAGTAGGGGAATCTCGATGAATCTAAGAGAACTATATAGAATCTTGGGAAAATCCCTAATCTTTGAGAATCTAGTTGAATCTTTAAAGAGAATCTTAAAGTAACTTATGGGATTAAAGTATTTAAGGGAATCTTCCTTAAATCTTTGAGAATCTAGGATACTTTTTCTGAATCTTCAAGAATCTGGTGAATCTTTATGATCTTCATTGAATGGCTCAGAATCTGCGAATCTGGCTAAAATCTTTGAGAATCTAGGGGAATCTTGATGGATTTTCAAGATTCTAGGGGGAATCTCTATAGAATCTAACAAAATCTAGGAGAATCTACATAGAATTCTAAAGAATTTAGGGGATCAGCGGATGGTTTGAAATCACTGGGAATGTTTTGTAGAATCCTAAGAATCTAAGGGAATCTTGGGGAATCTTTACTGCTAAGTGTGTTTTCTGGGGGAATCTTGAAGAACCTAAAAAGGAATCTAAGAGAATTTATATAGAATCTGCAGAAATGTAGAAATTTGGGATAATCTTTGAGAATCTAGGGAATCTTAAGAGAATCTTAAGTTTGGATAGCTCAAAATTTGTGTACTCCTTAGTACACTCACTTGTATATATATATATATATATATATATATATATATTATATATATATACAATTATATAAAGTGTACCAAATGTATATGAGAATTTTGGTGTGCAGCACTTGGACCCTCAGATCGAGATCAGAGCCCATTACAGTGGAGCCACCTCAATCCACCCAAGTGTGCCAAATGTATATAGAGATTTTAGTGTGTTTGCACGGATCAGGCTCGGTCCGATCTGACGACTTTGGTGGAGCCACCTCAATCCAACCCAAACACCCCCTTATTTGGGGCTTTGATCCGGGCGTCGAATGTGCAAGATGAATGGCTAGATGTCGCCACCTAAAGTGAAGCAATAAATGCCACATGTGAGGTGGCAGCAATATTTTAATTGCATTTTATGCGAATACCTGCCCTTTATTTGGGGCTTTTGATTCGACCGTCGATATTAGGGATTTGATCTTGGCCATTATAAAAAAGATCATCGAAATTAAGTAAAGGTAAAATTTGGCGGCACATAATATGTTGTGGTTTCTTTTTTTTTTCCATTTTTTGCCCTAGTGTTTTCAAAACTTTTACTTTCGGCATTGCTCCTCCTGTCTCCCACAACCATGGTCGGATTCTTTCCGGCCATTTTGTCCCGCCCATCTCGGTGTCTTTTTAACATCTAATCGGTTGTTCGAGTGGCTGCATCATTTCCGCTTATGAGCTCTGGCGATTGTTGTTCGGCTGTGGCAGAACTAGGGGAAAAATAACAGGATTTGTTTATGGAGCTTAGAAACTAGATCTTGCCTTCAATTTTGGGCCTCAACTTCTGCTTTATAGGATCGTCTTCGGATTTCATCCACAAGCTTCAGCTAATTTAACTCCGGAATGAACCATTTCATATTGGGTTTAATATCTTTGCCAAAACAGGGGATTCAGGTCTCAGAATATCCACATTCCGGGCAGCCACTAGAGGATCTGTTTAATGGTTTAGCCGAAAAGAGGTATTTGGCTTTTGACGTGCGTTTTTGCCTTATCAAAGTCGTTGATGACTGTTGCCAGATTTTGGCCCCCAGAGCCTTGCTCATGGCGATAACATGCCAGTCGGATATGCTGGATGCAAATTTGGATACATGGCTTTAGGTGATTTATGACTCTTATATCCAATCTATATTCTGGGTTTTAGAGTCGATGATGTCAAAGGCTGTAGCTCGGGCATGCCAGGATGTGAATCTAACGTTCCATAGATTTCTATAACTAGCTCGGGCATGCCAGGGCATGCCAGGATGTGAATCTAACGTTCCATAGATTTCTATAACTAGCTCGGGCATGCCAAGGATGCTGAAAAGCTTGATATGAAGGCTAGAGCAAAGGTTCAGCGGATAAGAAGGATACTATGGTAAGGCATTGGTTTTGCTTTGGTTTTCCTTTTGTACACACGGTTGTACAGTTGCACAAGTTTGTGTATGCCTCTATCTAAGGGATTGCAAAGTTTATTGTGTGGTATCATATGTAGGGAATTGGAACATTGCAACTACAGAAATAAGAATGGCAGCTAATGAACACTGGAATGATGGAGGACTTGAAGTGCGTAATCTCAAACCTGATTTAATGAATAAAATAGAATTTATGGAATGCATAACTATATACTTCCATTTTTTTCTGACCGGTTTGCATTCCAACATTTCAGGTCTGAAACAGATCTTCCTCTTTGTTTGCCCCGTGCGTAAAAGCTTATTTTCTTATCGTAATCTTTGTGATGATTCTTCTATGCTGGACTTGCATTTTCGACCTCTTTCTAGTTGTAGAGCTGCCCTGTTATGCTACATGCTGAGGGTTTAGGGTTACAAGATCCAAAATCCTTAAAAGGCACGTTGCCTATCCTATCGCTACAATTGTCAACTACCTTCATAGGCTTATTAGTCAGGTATCCTGGATCTTGCATTTATTGATACGATGCAAGGGAGGTTGAGCTTGCTCAAACTTTATTACGAACTCCATGGCATTTGAATATATAGCCAGGAGCATCAGATAGATGTGCTTCTGGAATTGTAGGCCGTAATCTGTCTGTAGAGGGCGTTTAATGATGCTAAAGTTTTCTGTCTTGTCCACTGTTATTCTATGTCCTTATAGTGCTACTTGTGCCATTTCGAAATGTAGTTACACATCAAAACAGAGCTACGGTTAGAAGTTATCCATCTTCAAAGTTGCTGCTGTAAATTTGTGACAACAGAAGTTCAATACAAGTTTTAAGTGATTTGAGCTTCAATTTTGGAAAACATGCCTCTTACACACACTTTGTAGGGCAACTTGTATACCGTTTCAAAATGTATTTACACTTGAAAAACAGAGCTACAAGTTGGGAAGTTATAGCTCTTCAAATTTGCTGTTGTAAATCTGTGTGACAGTAGAAGGTCCTTAGCATCAAAGCCAAAATCAGATTTTGTTGGCAACTAGATGTGGGCCATAATTTCTGTATGATTCAAGCATGCCCTCTTTTTTCATGCAGCATGGTAGAGATTGCTCCTTGCCTAACCATATAGTGATCTTCATGCAGGTGCAGACATGGAACTACTTCATTTATGAAGTTCAGCCATGTAATATGTTTTCTTAACCTACAAGTTTGGAGCTTCTGTTCATCAACATGAATCTTCTCTCATTCCATAAACTTCTTTGCAACCCACTTTGGAAAATCTATTATATATGGCTGGTGGCTTGGTCTTGATCCTCCAACAATGGTATTGATTTCTGGCGGTGCATTGTGAGATGTCAGCAACACTCAAGAACTGTGATGCAGTAAACAAGCTTTGGCATTACATTAGCTTCTAATGCAGCTTCTCTTGTCATATACTGGTCTTTAATGACAACTGCAGAAGAAAAAGAAGAGAAATAGAAGGGGAATTACATAACTATTTTGAATTGCACCAGAGCTTCTGTCTATGCTTATTTGTTTTGTACAGTTTCATGTTTGCTGAAAAGCGTAAGTCTCTACTACTTTTTTTGCATATAATTGGTATCCTCTCTTTTAGCATGTTTTTCTTAATCAAGTTTGAAGCTTTAGATCTCAGATTCATGCTGCTGTTCATCAACATAGGTCTTCTCGTTTTCCTAAATTCTTTGCCAGGCCACTTTGGAAGGAAATCTATTATATATGGCTGGTCAGCTTGGTCTTGATCCTCCAACAATGGTATTGATTTCCGTGCATTTGTGAGATGTCAGCAACACTCAAGAACTGTGATGCGGTATGGCAAGCTTTGGTTTGGCTTCTAATGCAGCTTCTCTTGTCATATACTGGTGGTTTTAATGAGGCTGCAGAAAAAGAAGAGAGAAATAGAAGGGAATTACATAACTATTTTGGAATTAAATTCAGAGCTTCTGTCTATGCTTGTCTTATTTAACAGGATTTCATCTTGCTGAAAAGCGTAAGTCTCATATTTTGCATATAATTGGTATCCAGTTTGCTTCTTTTTCACAGGGCTATGGTTGAAGTGGAAACCACTGCTTTGGGTGTCCAGCATTGACAGATGAAACAGAAGATGTAAAGAATGGTTATCCAGTAAAGAATTTGTTGACATGCACTAAAAAGCGTGTAATAGACCACATAGAAGCAAGCTTTACTTGCCCCTACATCAAATAGCATTATGGTGTATGGAAAGTTTTGTCAAGCTTTGATCTCTTTCAGCTGCAAAGATCGGACAAGAGTCATTACCTCCAATCTTTGAGGATAGGCAACTTAAAGTTGAAGATTCACCTTCCAATGTTGAAGTTCAGAAGGCAATTCTGTATGTGGCTTAAACATTGTTACAGAAGTTCTTACAGATGCAAATCTATCTTGGTTGGATGTTTTGGTAAACTTACAGATTTATTAAAGAAAAATATTATCTCTCTCTCATTGTTGTGTCAATTTTATTGGTTTGGGCTATGCTGAAATGGATCATATATCTTACTCAATGTATCTTCTTTTGGAACTTCCTCACGTAAGTCATCTGAGTTAAATATGCTTTTGAATCTGCCCACAATCAATCCTGTGCATTCTTGGAGCTCTTGTTTTTACTGCACTGGAAGCAATAAAGCTCCCATCTCAACGATGCCTTACACTTTGACATTTATGAGGGAATGCCTAAACCAGATGTTTTCATGGAATTCTCTGATTGTTGGCAGTGGACAGGTAAATAAAGCCCTGAAAATTTTAGGGAAATGCCAAATTCAAATACTGCCTTCATTATTGCCTTATTTCTGGCTATGAGACTTTGCATGTATTCCTAAAAAGATGCCTTCACTGAGAACCGTGGATTGTAGAAAGGAAGCTCGATGTGAGTGCTAGGTACTTTGGACTACGTGATTGTTTTAATATGTGTTTTGCAGATGTGTAGAATATAAGTCAGCATAATAAGGCAGTCTTTAATAATATTTGTGACAAGATCAAGGAGTTAGTCTTTTTGTGGAGCATCCCAGTTTTCTCCTTCTTGCAGCTGTTATAGCAGTTCAACTGGTATAAATCTCACTAGCTTCAAGATAATCTAGAGACATGCTAAAAGGTATTCTATGTTTGCAGGTTGCCCGTTGATTGCAGTCTATGCAAACAGGGGTTTTGCCTTCGTGAAAGGTATAAGTTGGGGTTGGTGTCGCCTTATTTGATTATACAACTTAGTCACATATATGCCACTTCATCAATTAAAAGGAAACTTCAAAGAAAACTTCACTTTGAGTTCTTCATAGAAAACTAAAAACCTGGTTTTACTTGCAGCAGCAGATAAGAAGGATGTGTATAAATGTTTGAAGGAAGCCCCATTCTTAAGCGCAAGGGGCTTCGTTGGAGAGGTCAATGGGAGTTCCCACAAATGATGCTAGGTGCATATTTTTGAAATATCTAAGGTAAGCATGTCAAATAAATGGAAATACATTTGTCTCAATTTTAGAGCTGATTAGAATCATGGCCGTAACTCCCGTAAACAACCTCTATTTTTTGTGCCAGAGCATGCGTTGGACAAGAGGAAGATCTAAAAAATAAATTAGGCATATATTTCCCCAAATTTGGTAGCAATAATGCTTTAAAATAAAGAAAATGTGTTTGTTATTGGTGCAATATTTCTAAGTTCAATCAGGTTGTTGCTTTTGTTGCTCAACAATCTGCCAATTTGGATATATCACAGGAAATGCTAATTTCAATTTGGATATATCACAGGAAATGCTAATTTCAATTTGGATATATCACAGGAAATGCTAATTTCCATTTGCTGTTGTGTTCTTAATTGGCAACTTCGATTGTAGGTATTCTAAATAAATCTGGCGCAAGAGGACATTGTTTCATGGATGCCTTAATAAGCTTTGTTTGAATACTATCCCTGCCTTTAAGTTTGGGCTTGCTTTACTATGAATACTCAGCTAATATCCCATTAGCCTGTAACTGCTTGTTGTTTAATGAGTATAATTTTCAAGGACTAAGTGTCTCTTTTATGGTGCAATCCACATGAAAATATTGATGGGCCTCGCCCAATAAGAGTTAAAATAACGTGGTTGTTGTCAGCTCTGGCAGAGCCTGTAGCTTTGAAAGCAGATCACGGATTAGCTTAAGATGGGCTATGTTTGGAAATTCGCAGATAATATTATCTTGTGATCTTCCTTTGAGTTCAAGCTACCATGACAGTTCTGGAGTGGAGAATATAAATTATATGCAAGGAGAGATTGAGAGATTGATCCAGTCCTCAATTTGAGGTAATCTATGGTCTGAATCTGAAAAAAACTTTGTTTATCTCTAATGCAGTTACATTGAGTAGCTCTGATGCGGTTATGTGAGCGTATAAAAGTTGTTACAAGCTTTTCAAGAGATATGTCCTTTTGTACCCATTAGATTTGCAATGCACTAGACCTTAATTAATATTGGCAAATCCAATATAGTCTTCACGGTTAAATGCATCGAAGGTTGTGATATTGCTTTGCCTACAAGTATAGATTCTGAACATTTTAATGCATGTAGAAACATGGAAGTGGAGTAAATTTATATATCAAAGTGATCTATGGGTATGTTAGCCAAAAGGCATGTGAAACAATTATATCAATGTTTATCTTGAACTTAATGGTCATTAAGTTCCACTTTTTGCGGGCTTAATGAAATTAACTACATACGAGACAATAACTCAAAGGTTCCATAATCAAAACATAGGACCCTACAACTTTAATGCATCTATAATTGGAAGTGAAGCCACATGATGAAAAATTTTTAGATAGTTATTGTGGAGGTAGTTAGACTCATTTTGAAATCTAGTGTTCCACATTGATTCTAGTTACTTTATTTAGTAAAAAATAATGGCCTCCCTTATTCCCTAGTTGCATCATCAGTGAAATATCAAGCAAAAGCACTTTCGTCATCAAACCACGTGCTCTATATTTCAATGTTATAATCCCCGTTCTTAATGGTTTTACCCCATTTTTTGCATGGTCTATTTTGCATGCATCTTTTAATATCCGGTTAATCTAGTTACTAGACCCCCTAATTTTCCAAGCGATTAACATGTTCAAATCCCAACTATATTTGAAGCTCGGAGTTATTTTAATTTATTCCATCATTTGCTATCTATGCCATTGTTGTTTTAGCTCCTCATGTAGAACTAGAGAAGTTTTTCTCTATTTCGACTAGATTAAGTAAGTCGTAAGAGGTTCTTTTGAAAAGAAGATGCATGAAATGTCATGAGAGTGTTTTGCATTGCATTAAAAATTACATACATGCCATTATCTCAAACATTTTGTTAAAAAAAAATTATCATTTGACAAAATTAGGAAACTTTCTACATTAGGGAACTTTTAGCATGGTCCATAGCAAATGTTTTTGCTGTTGTATTAGTTAAAACAGGTGGTGGACAACTTTGACTTCCTTATTTGTCTAACCCAATAGGATCATTAACATAGACAAATAAAACTCGTGCCCAAAGTCTTTATCGTAAATTCCTCATATACAAATTCGATCATAAATATTGGGTCGATTTGGTACAAAATTCTTTTAATTTAATTCAAATTTAACTTTCGAGGTCTTGACAAAGAAGTTCTAATAAGCGATGAAGCTTCATTTGGATGGCTATTAGTCAAGGAATTTAGTTTTAACTAGATGCATACAACCATTTGTCGCGAGAGGATATGATGACAATAAATCGGTAGATTATGATGCTTGAATTTGACTTGAACAAGCGGGGATTTTTATCATTTCACAGGTGACATCTAACTCAATTCTAAGTTACCCAACTCTATTAATAACTAGTGATTTTGTTCGGATATTCATAAACCATAGTTGATAGACCCATTGATAGTAAAAACTTGTATATTGTATATATATATATATATATATATATATATATATATATATATATATATATATATATATATATATATATATATATATATATATATATATATATATATATATATATATATACAAAATTTAAAAATCTTATAAGATTCGGGTAACATACTATATGGTGTTGATTTTGTGCATTACAAAACATGACTCATGCATGCCCCATCAAAATCAAGGGCTTAAGCTCACGCCCACCTCACCAACTTTTTATCCAAGGGCCAAGATCAAAACTTTATATCAGGTATGCCATTTTGTAACTACCCGTGAGGGTTTCTATATACATATTAAGATCATTAATATATATACACGTATTAGATGTGTGGTTTTGTCATCCCATGGGTCATGTTCATAGAGATTGATCCTAGTAGTCAAATGACAAAATCAAGGGGTTGTTATAATTCCACCTCATGTGATGCATGGATGGGGAGCGATGTGCACATGCATACATATGCACATACATGCATGGGCCATGCACCATGCACATGGGCCGTCAGATGGGGGAAGGTGAAATCTGGATCGTTCAAACTATAAGAGCAAGTGTTTGTAATATGAGGGACTGCATAAAGCCCGAAGATTCTATGAAGATTCTCTAAAATTCTATCAAGATTCCCTTAGATTCTCAAAACTTTTAGGAAGATTCCCCTAGATTCCCAAAGATTCTCTTGAGATTCTCTTAGGTTCTCCTAGATTTCCAAAGGTTTTCTTAGATTCTTAATGTTCTACAAAGATTCCCCTAGATTCTTAAGATTCTATGGAAATTCCCTAAGATTTTATTAAGATTCTCAAAGATTCTCTAAAAGATACCCTAGATTCAAAAATATCCCAAAGATTCTTCTAGATTCTCCAAAGATTCTATCAAGATTCTCTAGATTCTCAGATATTTCATTAAGATTCCCATTGATTCTTAAAAGATTTTATAAAGATTCCTTTAGATTCTTATAGACTCCCAAAAGATTCATTTGAGACTCCCTAAGATTCTCTAAAGATTCCCGAGATTCCAAAAGAATACCCAAGATTCCTCTAGATTCTCCAAGATTGTATCAAGATTCTCCTAGATTCTCTAAGATTCCATTAAGATTCTTCTAACTTCTTAAAGATTTTATCAAGATTCCCTTAGATTCCCAAAGAAGCGCTTGAGATTCCTATAGATTCTCTTGAGATTCATCTAGTTCCCATAGATTCTATGAAGATTCCCTAGACTCCCCAAGATTCCATCAAGTTTCCTCTAGGTTCTTAAAGATTTTCTCGAGATTCCCATAGATTCTCTAAGATTCCCATGATATTCCCTGGATTCCCTAAGATCCTATAAAGATTCTCCTAGATTCCCTCAACTTACCATAGATTCCTTGAAACTCAACATTCCAAAAAAGATTCTTAATGTTGGATCATGTTGGCTCAAGCTGCGACAAAATAGTGTCAAAGGACCACTCATTGGAAGCTCTCGCGAGAGGAATCTAGTGGCATGGGCCCCATCTTCATCGACCCCCTCTCTACCTTAAACTACGTGCTTTTTAAAGCGATTAAGCGAAAGGAAGCTTCCTAGAATGTGCAATAATAAATGCTTTGCCACCTCATTACATTTTATGTAATGAGGATGCCACCTCACCTCCTTTAAAAAAAAAAAAACTCATTTAATATTAAAAGTTAATGGCTAGGATTTATGCTCACCTTTTGATCTAGCAGTTAAAATTTGCCACACCAAATTCACTTTTTGGCACCTTCCTTGCACCTTCCTTATAAATCAAGGGCTAATTTAGCCTTCCCTTTTGATCCGTGAGTTCGCGGATGGGGTGCATGCCCCCATGCATGACTCATGCATGCCCCATCAAAATCCAAGGGCTTAAGCTTCATACGTCACCAACTTTTTATCAGGGCCAAGATCAAAACTTTATATCCGATATGCCATTTTGTAACTACCCCCATGAGTTTCTATATACATATTAATATATATATATATATCTATTATATATATACAATTATTGGATGTGTCCTATGGGGGGTTGAATCTTTGTAAATTCATCTGCGCGTCGATTTTACGAGGAGTGTCACGGCGATGGCCTTGGATTTGATGGGGGCATGCATGGGGCATGCACCCCATCCTGGCCGTCGATCGGACACGTGAAAATCGTGGCCCTTGATTTTAAGCTTGAGGGAAGGTGCAAGGAAGTTGCTGGTAAAGATTGATCTCGTGAGTCCATCTAGGATGGGCGGTCAGTGATGTTTACTTCAATCAACCCCAATGAGCCCCCCTTTATTTGGGGCTTTTTGATGTCAACCCGTTAGATCTAGGGATTCAATTGGGGCATTTTTATGGACCATCCATCCGAAATGGGGGCATTTTATATTTAATGTTTATTAAATATTGGATGTACAAAAGTGTATTACATTTAATATGGGGTGAGGTGACATTTAATATGGGGGTGAGGTGGGCGGCAATTAGCATCATTAATTACATTGTTAGGTGTCAAGTTTTTGGTCCGTTTCTTACGTAACATCGTAGCTAGCTATGGCGACCTCTTGCAAGTAAAGGGAAGCCGAAAGCCTTCAGATTATCCTTCTGGATCCTAAATTACCTCCACTTTTTTTTTCTCGATTAGGGTTCTTATAGTTCTTCCGAATTCCTTAGAGATGGTTTCTTTGCAGCTTTGCTCGGTGAAAAGCCATCGGTTGCAAAGCTTGGTGTTGTATTGTTTAGGTTTTCTCATCCTTTTCTTATTGAATGCGGCAATGGGAGTGATTGTTGGCGATTGTCTTCATAGGTGAGGGCTCTAAAAACTCTATGAAGCGGGACATCCATTCTTAGGCAGCGGGTCTATATCTGCTAACACGGCCCGGCCTTAGGGCACTAAGCGGAATGCATTTAGCTCTGGATGAATCAAGACCCTTTGTGGCTCCAATGTTTTCTTGTGCCATTTTCCTTTGATCATTGATTCCTTGAGGGGGTTTCTGCTTAGGGGTATGGTGGTTGCATTCAAACTTGGGGCCAGGTTGCAACGAAGTAGCTCTATCCAGGTTTAATAGTCGATGACGGTCTTGCCGGTCTTTAATCATGCCTTAAAATGCTCGCCATCCCCAGTGCAAAAAGCGATTAGAAGGAAGCGGTCGAGTCCGGCGCTGTTTCTTGATGAGGACCTGGTTTGAGCGTGGTGGTGTTGCTATTCTATCCCCCCAACATCCGATGCGCATAGCTAAGCTTCTACATACTGTCCCGTTTTCTTGATTGCCCTAGGCTGCTTGGGGTTGAAGTGGGGCGTGTTGAACCAAGAATCATCTGAAGAATGGAGCTAAATCTGTTTGAAGGTGATTGCTTGTGGGCAAGAAAAGTGAGCCATTTCCTTTCAAATGCTTACCTAATATTTTATTGTCGGATGTGCGGACATCTATTTTACGGCCTTTCCACCATCATTTGTTGCTTGTGGCGGCAGTGAATGCTTTGGAGCCATGGAGCTGATTCTAAACTATAATTTCTTTGTTTATATGTATACCTTAGAGGCTCACGGATTATTGAAAGCGAGTTGTTGCTAGAGGTATCTCAATTGCATTTTTGTTAACTCAAGGAAAGAAGATCATAACAGCGTTTTTGCATTTGGTTTGTCCACATGTAGATGCATAGGCGTTGTCTTTTACGCGACAAATAACTAGCTCTGCCTTGGTTGCAGAGCCTTCTAATGAGTCTCTTGCTGTTGTTGGAAAGGGCTATGTCTGCTGCATTATGCCTGGCGTCTGAGTCATACGGCTGACCAAGGACATTTGAGGAGCATGATAAGCTAAGCTATTGAGCTAACCATCCCTTGCATCCTCTCTTAAGGTATCCTTCTAACATCCTTCTTTTATCAACTTTGATTTGGCGGCATTGGAATTGTAAGTGCATTGTCACCACATCTCAAACTTGCAAGTAGCGCTATATGCCTACATTTCCGGGTATTACATGTTTCACCCATGTTTGAGTTTGGTTTCTGCTTAAAACACTTGAAAAACCTTACATGCAAAAAGCTCTACTCTTGGTTATGATTCACATGCACATGTATCGGATATGAATATCGACATCTTCATAGAATGATGAACAAGAGTATGCTCAACAAGGACCTCAATAAAAGTGGATCATATGTAGAAGCCTTTTAATCAATCGCTCTTTTGGTGCTCTCTGCCTGCATGCTTTTAAAGAAGTCATGTTGCGCATCAAGTAGTAGAAAGTAGCGACTCCTCTTGTTCTTTTATTTTGGTTCTCATTCTAGATGTTTCATGTAAAAAGCGGATGCAAGAAAATGATTCAATGAAAAACAGAACAATGCTTGGACAATTTGCATGGAGTATATTTAGTTCCTATGTTTTAGAAAATTGGCATGGCTCTTTTAGGCAAGAACTTCTAAATGCAAATTATTTGTGTGCGATGCCAATAAGCTCAAAAGTTCAAGGTGCTTCTTTGTAGGAAGTATTCTTATCTTCTAATTTCTAACAAAGGCTTATTTGTTTCTTTCGCCCATTTCTGCGGTCTTAATCGGTTTAGCGGTGTACCTTTGCCTTCCGGATGATCTGACTCATCATTGCCATTGGTCAATTGAGAAATTCCCTTATGCTAGAAACAACGGAAGCTATGAACTAAGCTTTGTGGGTTTTCGGTGGTATGTCATGGTAAAACACCTTGAAAATTCAATATTTGGACAACATTGTTATCTAACTCCTGCTAAACCACGGTGATTTGCAACCATAAAGGCTGCGGCCATGGCTCAATCTTTGCATCCGGTCTGAGGCCCTGTTTTAATTATTGCTTTATTGGTCATTTTTTCATATGTGGTTTTGCTTCAATTTAAATATTCTCATGGGTGGGTGGGCTCGATAACCCGATATCAATGCCTAACTGAAGCTACCAACATACTACAAATTGTCTTGACATAGAGTCAACAAAACACACACATGCAATACTAGATTTAAGCCTAAGAAGAGGAGGTAGGGTCTGCAATAATACATTACTTGGTGAATGTAGTAATCCAACTTACTTCCTCTACAAGTTTGGATATTCTTAACTTTGTTGTTAGTTTCATCTAGGTATTTTGGAGATCGAGGCGGCATCTAGACTCTGCCCTAAAAATGCATCTAGACTTTGGTAGTAAAATGCATGCCACAAAGGACCTCACGTTACTATAAGAGCTCCTTGAGTCAAATTTGATGATCGGGGAAGCCGGGGAATTTTTCTGAAGTCGGACTAGGTATTGCTTGGAATTGGGGGTAAGTGATTTAATTATGAAGGAAGTTCTTTTCAATATAAATGAATAAATGAATTAACATCTTTCAATGGATAAACAAGAATTGGACCCATTGCCTTGGCTAGATCAGATGTGCGAGGATTGCTATGCACTTGGGTACATCGGTCTAATTCGAAAACTTTGTGTCAAACATTAAAAAAGAATTGTTAGATTTTTATGGTATTGAGACATTTTGTGTTCTTTATCGATTTTAGGCCAATCCCATTTGCATGAGAAACATCTTTGTGAAAATGAAATTTAATAAATACATATCGTTCTAATATGTTAATATTTCTTTTTTATTCCTTAATATTTTGGCTTTTAAAAATCAAATTCCGTTATTTTAATCCGGTCATTGGCTAGGTTTTCAAACGTTCCTTTGCAAAAACTTTATATCTATGCACATAAAATAGTATAATGTTTCATATATGTGTACCCTTGATGCTTCTTCTGTGTAACCTTAATGCTTCTAGCTCGAAGGGGAATGCCAAATTTATAGCACGCAATTTAGACATTAGCATTAAAACGTTATCCATGTAAAATTTGATTGTGACAAGAGCATTGTATGCCTCGTCTTCCCCACATTATGTCAACATCGCAAAATTAATTACGTGCTTCTCAAAAGATGATATAGCTTTAGAACCTCACAAAACCATAAGTTTATTTGTCGAACGGCTTTTTTGTTGCTGCTCTAGTTAGGTCTTTTGTCTGGATAAAACAAAATAGTTGTATAAATTGGAAGCTCTTGAGAAAGTTTGTATTGCATGTTTGAAGAGTATTTTGGTATGAAATTTTTGTTGAGATGGCACGCAAAAGTGGGATTTATATATTGTGGCTTTTTATAGTGTACGTAGTGGGATTTCTATTACGTGGCAGCTTGATGTGTCATTGGCTTGTGACCTATTTAGTTTTGTGTAGAATCGAATAAGGATAGTTGGCTTATTGTGTAAAACCTTTTCTAGAGTTTAATTTATAAGCGAAAGAATGAGAAGTAGATCATTAAGTGGAAAATGAAACATGTCCATCACGATATATATTCTTGGGTGTCTTAACAACTTCTCTTACATTCTTTTTGTATGCTTGCATCTTAGCGGCATGTACGTGCTTGGGGCCTAATCCTCTACAAGCAAATATCAAATGCTTAGGTTAAACATGAGTTGCCTCTCAAAGTCTACATTCAATATACCAAACTCCTTTCCTTAATATAAAGGCGAGAATCATCACAACAAGTGAATAAAATTGCTAGAATGGCCATCGATCCCGGGTGAATGGTGAATAGCTGGATTGCATAAAATTGTGGTGGCACGTAGAAAGATGAATGGTGAATAGGTACAGTGCGAGAATCTTGGGGATCTATGGGATTCTGGAAGAATCTTTGAAAATCTAGGAGTATCCTCATAACATCTAAGGGAAGCTAAAGAGAATATATATAGATTCTTGAGGATGTAAGTAATCTTGGGATGCTTGAAAAAAAATGGTGCAAGTTCAAGTTTCCACGGCAGCTTGATCTTCACCTCTAATGATTTATTTAAACTAGGTATACATTTTCATTTCATCCCATATTGTTTTATCCCATTGATAGTACAAAGACTTGTATATATATATATATATATATATATATATACAAGTTTTTTACTATAATGAATACATTATAAGTGGTTGTACCATGAATGATATTAAGCCGAGAACCATGGTCACACAACAAAGCATGATTCCTCTAGGTTCTCCAAGATTCTATGAGTATTCCCTGGATTTCTCAAGATTCTCTTAGACTCTCTAAGATTCCATCAAGATTCCCTAGATTCTCAGAAATTTTAGAAAGATTCTCAAAGATTCTCTTAAGATTCTCTTAGTTTCTCCTAGATTCTCAAAGATTCTCTAAAATTCTTAAATTTCTACAAAGATTCCCTAGACTCTTAAGATTCTAGATAGATTCCTTTAGATTTTATTTAAGATTCTCCAAGATTCCATCTAGATTCTCATAGATTCTTAAAGATTTTCAGAAGATTCCTTTATATTCCCTTGGATTCCAAAAGAATACCCCAAGATTCCTATAGATTCTCCAAGATTCTATGAAGATTCTCCTAGATTCTTCTAGATTCTCCAAGATTCCATCAAGATTAATTTTAGATTCTATAAAGATTCCCTTGATCCCAAGATTCCTTCAAGTTTCCTCTAGGATCTTAAAATTTTTATCAAAGGTTCCTTCTGGGTCCCTTACATTCTCAAACATGTTATCTTGAGATTCCCATAGATTCTCTAAGATTCTCATGATATTCCTTTGGATTCTCTAAGATCCTATAAAGATTCTCCTAGATTCTCTCAACTTACCATAGGTTACTTGCAACTCAAAGATTCCCAGAAGATTCTTAGTATTCGATCATGTTGGCTCCAACTGCGGAAAAATAGTGCCAAAGCACCACTCATTGGAAAGCTCTCGATGAGAGCAATCCAACGGCGTGGGCTCCACCTTCATCGACCCTCTTTGCCCAAGCTATGTGCATTTGAAGGCGATTAAGCAAAAGGAAGCTTCCTAGAATGTCCACTCATAAATGCCTTGACACCTCACTACTTTTTTTTATTAATGAGGGTGCCACCTCACCTCCTTTAAAAAAAAAATAAATTTAATATTAGAAAGTTACTGGCTAGGATTTAGGCTCACCTTTTGATCTAACGGTTGAGATCTGCTACACCAAATATTGCTGCCACCTCATCATGTTCCAATACTTTGAGGTGTCCTCGCATGGGCCGTCGATCTCGGATGGGGCGGCTCCTGCGGCGACACCTCAAAATCTTTGGAACATGGGGGGTGCTTATATAATTGTATATATATAAGATATATATATATATATATATATATATATCTATCTATTATATATCTATTATATATATACAATTATATTATGGGTCCTATGGGGGGGTGAAAGTTTGTAGAGATTATTCGCCCGTCGATTTTTTGAGGTGTCGCGACAATGGCCCTTGGATTTGATGGGGGCATGCATGGGGCATGCATGGGGCATGCACCCCATCCTGGGGCGTTGATCAGACACGTCGTGAAATCGTGTATGATTTAAGGTTAAGGAAGGTGCAAGGAAGTTCTTTGGTAGATTGATCTCGGTAGTCCATCTACGAGATGGGCGGTCATTGTGACACTTTAATCAACCCCAAGCAGCCCCTTTATTTGGGGCTTTTGATGTGGCAGATTAGATCTAGGGATTCAATTGGGGCATTTTATGTAGGCCAGTCCATCCTTGAAATTAGGGCATTTTATGTAGACCGTCCATCAGATTTGTAGTCCGATAGTATTTGCGTTCCTTCTCCTTCTCACAAATCTCGGCGGTGGTCTTCACGATAAAGCCTATGCGCCTATTTTCGCCGATCACAAGTATTTCGTGAAAGATCTTGGGCGCAAGCATTCTGCGGTTGATCCTCTTATCGGTAACAACTTAGCTTCAAAAGCGGTGGCGGCATTATCTTATTCATGTTTTGGGTTCGATCCGGCATTGGGTATGCATCATTTCGCTATGATTTAGATACATGTCCATTTTTTCTCAAAAGCGATGATTAGTATATGATTTGCTCGTGCATAGATTAGAAGGGGCGGGGAGGAAAAAGATGCAAAGGCGGCCAATCATAGACTATTGTATCTATGCAATGGGCTTTGTCATCTCAAACAAGTACATTCGGTTAAACTTGCCATTCGACGATAATATTTGTGGTTATGGCGACATTGCAGATCGCCCTTCTACATTTTGTGCTTGGAAATGCGACATTTTGTGCTTCACTTTCTCCAAGCGGTGTTGTGTTGCGGTATATTATGAAGAAGTTTACACTTGCTCCAAGCGGACTTCAAGAACCACACTCCTCTTCTCTGAGGTTCACGGGCTTTATAACAAATGTAACTATGCATAAATCTGCTGCAACTATGCATTGTTATTTTATTAATCTGATCCGATATTTCATTGTTATGGTTAAGCTTTGCCATTATCTAAAGTTATCAAAATACTTATTGCATATCTCTGCGGCTTGCTGCGCTTTCAATTGGAAGATAGAGGTGGAGTCGACCAATCTAAGAAATTTGGATTTAGGCTCCAACCTTATCAGGGGCGCCATCCATGCTTCATCTTCTATGATGGCGCACATCCATCGATGAGGGATCAACACGGTTATGCAGCCGGGTATGGCTTGCACTTTCTATTATTGTTTTCTGTTCTCTTGCCACCAAATAAATGATGGCTATGGTCTTCTGATATATTTTATGTTTTTGCAGATCTACAGAGATTTTTGCCATTCCTAGCAAAGATACAGATCCTAGATCCTAGGATGGCGCCATTACATTGCGATTCTTTGTTGCAATTTGGTCGTTTTGAGTTTATGCGATTTGTGGTTTTGAAGTTTTTGTAGCGGTTGTATACTTCTCGCATTTCCAATCCCTCGGTTACGCCTCTTCTAGACTCCCAATAGACAATCTTGAATATATCTATATCTGAGATACCCTCAAGATCTAGGTTTCTTCAGTGTTATGCTTCTGAAAAACCTAGCCTTCATATTCATATCTAGGTTAAAAGCTGCGCTAGTGTTGTTACTTTCAGTCGGAGGTATAAAGATGAGAGGGAAAGGGAGTACGTTTTCTGGATGGTGTTTTGCTTTGGAAGCTTTTGTTGGGCATGATATTCGCTCCTAGGCTTGAGTCCACCCTAGGGAAATGTTGTACCTCAGCTCATTATTTTTGCGATTTCATAATTTTTTACCCACCCAACGGACATATTCAAACCGCCGGATTCTGGTAAGAAACCTATTTTCATTTCTACATTTTAGCTTCAAACTCACTATACATGCTCTTTGCCCCAATTTCGTTTTTTCTTGCCTAGGCACGACATTCAGCTGTACACTATACCCCCTTCTACTAGTACTAGATTTGGCAGTGCAAACTATGGGTCATTTGAAGACGAAGCTCCTTTGTTAGAAGAATTGGGTATTAATCCATCTCAAATTTGGCAAAAGAGTCTTCTTTGTTCTTAATCCATTAAGAACAAACCCAGATCTTCACGAAGATGCTGACTTATCAGGGCCCTTCTTATTTTGTATGGTCTTTGGCATTCTACATGGGAAGCTCAATTTTGGTGTGATTTTAGGGATGGGGACTTGTGGCTTCCATAATTCTGTATATTGTCTTTAACCTTTTGGCTGGCACAAATGGGCGTCTAGATCTTTAGATGTTGTAGCCTGGTAGGCTACTGCATGATTCCAATGATCATGTTGTCTGCACTTGCCATTTTTATTCCTTCTTATTCTTAATTTACCGGTGAATTCATCTCATAAAGCATCTATACGAAGTAAGTTTGATTCTGCTGCGGGAGGAGCAGTTAAGTCGGGGCATGGAGTTGAGCTCATGGAGTCGAGCTCATGGATTATTCCAACACAATCATGAAAATTGAGGTACATGCAAGGTCTTCATTATGTGCTCTAGCATCAACTTTGTTTGGAATCTACTAAAAGCGTTGAAGTTGGATGTTTTTATTCTTAACCAACTCTTTGCGGGGTGTTGTAGAAGCTAAAGTTGATCAATCTAATGTTACGGCTTTAAAACCAAGATCGAATAGCTTGATGAAAAGCGGAAGTCGAGAGGTGCCTCAACGTTGGCTCTCGGTATGATGAGCGAAAATGCGGCTTTACCCTTTGTCGACCATGATCAGGTATTTCTTGGAAAATGGGCGAAGTTAATTGAACCATAAAGACCAGCGATGTTTTGAGAAATTGTTGTGTCCCTAGCTTGATCTCATCTTTAACTTTTGTGAACCTAAGTCTTCATTGACTGCTACATGACTAAAGACACATGATCGGACAGCTATAGATTCTCGTGTTCTAGCAAGCCTTTTGTGTATCATGTCTTGGATATGCGGTATCTCCATTCTAATTAAGCAACATTTAATTCTCCATATGATTTTCAATTTATCGATCATTGTTGGTCTGTGCTACTCATGTTTCCATGTTTGAGATGAGTATGCTTGGCAGAATTTCGAAAAATCTTTTGCCATTATATAATATAAAAATTCACTTTATCCTTTATATCTGAGGCATTTTCTGCTTTGCTACTATGTTAATTCTCACTTTTATTTTTGTCGGATAGTGTACACGGGCATGCTTGAGTTTACTTGTCGTGCTTGCCCCCCATGCTGAAGAGCACAGATACCTTGTGGCATATCCATGTATCATGATATACTCTGCTTTTGCACTCCTGGTGCTGTTTTAATTGCAAGCAAGTTGAAGCTCGTGCCCTCAAATTAAGATGAAGTTTTGTGATTGATTGGCAACACAGATTTGAAACCTGCTCGGTCTAAATTGATGGAAGAATATGAACTTTTCTGGTCTCTCGTTTTTAGGGCGGGTATAAATTCCGTCTATAACAAAGTAGTCTTTTCCAAAAGGAGAACCACGATATCGGTCTTTGTTTTCATGGTGCAGTGGCGATATTTTCATGTGTTTTATGCTTAATCGCTCTTGCTAATTGATAAATCACCCGGCATTTGATGTGATCCTAAATGATTATCATAAATGGGATAAATGTTGAAGCTTCGATCTCTGCTTTAAAAGCGTTCTAATCTTGCTTACATTATTTTGCCTTTGAGAATCACGCTCCAATTTAGCAAACTGTATTCTTTGCACTTTTGACTTAATATGGCATGTTCAAGGTATATGGAAAGAAAGTGTGGGCTATGTTTTTCCTCTTGAGTGATTAAGCTAGAATATGGCGGGGGTTGCGCTTGTTGTTGGATTAGCGGTGTTGAAACTGGCTCCTATTAGGTAGGAGCTGCCAATTATCTTTGCAAATGAGTGGTGAAATTTGCTAATGTCCATTGTACTTTGGACTATCCATCAAATTCTTTTTTTTTCCTTCCCTTTTGTGGGGAGATAGATTAGCATATGTTGTCTACGGAAACACTTTTCGTTGTTCTTTGCACATGGAGCACAATTTGAATTTGCTTGTTGCAGCCAGAAATCAACTCAAAAACCTTAGGATCGCTTTATGCGGCCGGAAATTTGCTCGAGGTATGATCTATATTTGGATCCATTTGTTGATAGCTAGGTTAGGCATTTGTTGAAGGCTTTTCCTTTGATTTTTATGCGTTAATCTGAGAAAATTGAATCTGCGCTATGATAAAATGCGGACCTTTATGGAAACTAGTTGTTAAAGGTCCGCTAGTAGAGGCGGGTTGTGGCATTATGCGGTTGGGTTGTGCTAGTGATATGTAGGTCGAATTTTTCGTTTTATGGCGAGGGTTAGGCAGGGGTTTATTTTTCATGGAAGTCTTGGTCGATTTTGCATTACATCAAGATTTGGACTCTTTCTAGAAAGATCGTTTGATTATATTTGTGTTATTTTGCGGGTTAATTCGCCGGTTGTTATTGCAGCCTTACAAAACTTCGGCGAGTTAGGAAATTCTGCGTGGCTTTGGTTTTGAGAAGCTGGTTTATAGAGAGAAGGATTAGGGGGACAAAGCGGTCAGAGCAAACTATATTGTAAATTCATTGTGAAGCTGCTTTTGTTCACTTTGCTTCTTCTTTCATTAGGTCATTAAGCGTGATAATGTTTCTTCTTCTTTGCCGCTTGGGAGAATAACTACTCCGACATATGCGGCATGTATATGTCTCTGTGGTAGATTATTTTGGTCATACGGTGGATCCAATATGCTCATATACACTTCTCGCTCATCTTGATGCAACCAAAAAACCGCCAATCTAGAATTGGTAAATGCAGGTGTTATTTGCATGCAAGATAGCGGCAACTTCTTCTAGCAATGGATCCATTCGATTGTCAAAAAATTTGTATATTCATGTTTTCATCCTCTTTACTAATCCACGGTATGGATTTATTGTATCTAAGGTTCTTTGCTACTTCGCATGACCCACGTAAGAGGTATGTTTTTCAGGGGCAATTTTCGTCGCATGCAATTTTACATTATTTGTTCTTTTGTAGCATAGTTGCCACATTCATTGGTGGCATCCCCAACCACAGGCTACTCGCTTTTTTGAAGAAAATGAGGCTTCAACCATTGGCCCATTTAAATAGATATTATTTTTCATCTCGTGGCTTAGTCCACATTGACATATGTACATGTAAGATTGATTGTGCTATTTAATAGCCTCCAGGGTTTTTGCATCTGCCTATAGTTGCTAAAATAGACATATGCATCCAACAAAAACAGTATGGACGATTTTAATCTCTGAAATTGGTCTAGAGTAGGGGATTGTTGTCCATGTTCATTTGCTCCTACATTTGGACCACTGATTTGTTTGACAGATATGAGTTGCACCTTAGAAGTTCCATGATGATTTCATCCTAGGTTGATGACTTCATAGGAGGATTTCGATGATTCGCATGGCTTATTTTGTTAAAAAATTACCTAAATATCTACACTAGATGGGAGTGGCATCCAAATAATAACACCTATATTTACATGTTACAAGAATTTATCGCGGCGGCATTCGCCGCCGCAGTCAGGTTTGGTTCGATAATATCAGGAATCAAGAAATTTAAATGAATGCAAGTGGAATAATTTTGGTTCTAAAATTATTGTAGTATTAAAGGAAATTGGAATGGGGTACATGTTTATGGAAGATCTAGCACGATTTCAAACTTGCTATTTTGTCTAATAAAGTCTTGCATTCTGTTAACCAATCAATGGGATTGATTTCTTGAACTGCAATCTTTTGTCTCTGTCTGTTCATGTGCTCAGTTTGCATGATGAGCAGACGGAATATTCGAGCAGCCCATAGTGGTTGCCATACAACTTCAAATTCTAATAGTGCTCAAATCCGCAACTTTCTCATGAACTTTTAATTTTTGCTATGCAACTTTTTTATGAATTTCATTTTTTGTACCGCAATTACAACATTGTCAAATATTCAAAGGTTGTGTCTCCAATCGATGACCAAAACACACAGTGTCCCAAGGAAATACGCATGAGCCGTAGCTAAGAAAGATTGGTTCTTATTTCAACGTAGCTACCAATACACAAATCGACTTCATGTACATTGGTTTTAACTACCCATTACATTTACAAGCTTCGACAATGCCAAAGCGTTATAAATAAGTAAACTACCATTGTCCTAAAGCAATAACTAATATCCTAAACTCTACACACTCCATTACCCTTTCTAGAGTTAGTAATGTAATGTGGTGTAATTCAAGTAAGATGCCATGGAACTCGGCTTAAAATGTGGGTGTTAAATTATTTTGCAAGTGATAAAATGACCTAGGGTAACTAACAAAATTTTCACAAGTCTCTCTACCAAAAATTGCCCGCACATTTGATCATTATTTGGCCAATATTTTGGGTGGGAGTTTGACTAGAGGTTTGATAGAAATGGAAGCAAAAATTAACCATGAGTTTCACCAGATCTTGATAGAGAGTTGATTTGCGAGTACAACTTTCACTTTAACTTTGGTAAGTAGCCTTAATAGAATCTTTGGTAACTTAGAAATCTTATAGAAATTTACAAAGTTTATACTTATACATATGTACATACATATATATCAAATACTTGTATATACTTGTTATACCTTGAGGGCAATTAATGAGCTAATGGCCTTAGAATTCGGTTTGGAACTCTCTGATAGTAAATAAACGCCCTACATTCTTCCATAATCTCATGTTTACTTGCTTGGGAGTTCTGGAGTATTTTAGGAGAGGGCAGCCTAAGATATTCATCTTGAATTCTATGCTGACCATCAAGGTTATGTTTGGTATGCAAAGAGATGAGTTCTAACAACATATCTGAGAAGGCTAATATCCCTTAAACAGGCGTAGTCCAGTCTTATTTTACTCCAGGTAGTAAGTCTGGTAACACTAGTATTGCAAAGATTTCTAAAAATTGGCATGGAAATAAATCCTAGTAGGTCATACATGGATAAAGGGTCATATTGGTTTAGGAAGTATGATTTGGGAAGCATTGGTGACAATGAATCTTGTATTGTTTTTAACATATGAGGCTTAAAGGTTGATATGTCGATTTTGCTGGGTCACCTTGTAAAGGAACGTTAGGAATTAGGAATTATGATATAATACACGAAAATGGACTTATGTTTTTCTAGAGTGAGCAAGTGGAACTGGACAAGATTTTTGTCACGTATGGTATCTATCCGTTGACAGAAAGACAAAACTATACGTGTGGCATCCATACGGTATAAACTTTATTTTTAAAGCTAGATAGGGTAATTAATTAAATAACTCCTTCCGTATACCTAATTTTTTCGTAAACTAGGAATACATTTTAGGGTTCTTACTTTTAGCTGACTCTCTTACGATACCACGCCGCCGGATTCCTTCTGTGCTAGCTATGGCTATACCTGGACACTATGGAAAGCAATGTTTGATGGACTCGACCATAAAAGCTACAACAGTGGGCGGTTTTAATGTATTTGAACAAGCATGTTTTTCGATCTATTGTCCTATCTGAAATCATGAATCTGAGATATGGTAAATCAAAGATTAGTGCCAGATTTTTGGCATACTGTCATAGCCGGACCAGAGCTTTCGAGCGACTTTTCTTAAGACACGGTATGTCTTATTTGCTTTCAACCAACTTCTAAGCTTTGTTTCTCTCCGCCTTGCAAAATACCTTTCTGTGCATTAGTTCTTTCTTTAGTCTTCACATGACGAGACCAGAGGGATCTTGTAATAAGAAACCCACCAAGCTGGATATACTTGGAATGCTTAAAGAAGCTGGTGTGGATTGTAGCTTTGTAGGCAGAAATGATGGGGCTGCTGTTAAGAAAGCAGAATTAGTGCAGATGGCAGCCAAATTTGGCATTGATATATATCTCAAGAAGAAAAATCAGGCTGGAAAACGCCCTGTGATTGATAGCTTTCAGGATCTCACAAAGGAGACGAACTTGGATCACACATTTCCAAAGACTGTGAATGCTGGCAGTATAGTACCAAGTCAAGAGGTCGAATCTGCTAATGGAGACGTCCCTCTTAATCAGGTCCCTTTTTCTTGTTTACATTTTACTGATCTTCAAACAATGGGAGGGTTTAAAATAATTTTACTGCTAAGTTGTTTGTCTGATTCATGTCCTAGAATTAAGATTAGAGAAATCGGTTGCTTGCATTCTTTCTTGCATAATCTGTTACACCTCTCTTTATACTCCTGGCTATATCTCAAACCAAATGGCTCAAGCTCACGACAACAACAACATGAAGTCTGATATCATAACAGAACAGGAAGTCTCTTCTACCCTTACTATTTGATTTTGTGAACTTCCATTTTCATGATTACTATTATTTGTCTATCTTTATGAATATGTTTCTGCATATGGTTGAAAGGCGTTCAGCCAGAAAACTCTTTTGCTTACCTGCATGTCTATTCACTTCTTACCCATTTTTTGGCTAATTAGTGTCTGTTGGACTGCAGGTAACCAGAGTTTTCTCTACCTACTCTATTTTTCAGCATGCTTTTGTTAAGCAAGAGAACCTGGAGCATTCTGAAGTATGTTTGCAATGGAAGCGAAAGTTTTTTGAAGAAGTTTTAGCTAAACCCAACAATCTTACTTTTTTCCAAACAACAGCCCTCTTTAAGATGTTCAGGTGGTATTATTTTCCTGAGTATTATTGTTCTAAATGCAAGGAGGCAGCAAAGGTCTGGACCTAAGAACATTTGCTTGAACCTCTATATATTCTGCGGCTGTATAAGTATATGTCTTTAAGTATTCCAAAGTTTGAGTATTCTAAAAAGTCTATGTTTTACTGCTGAAAAAACTTGAACTGCTACCACTGTATAAGTCAAGTTTAATAGGAAATATTTTTTTTTTTTTTTGAAATCAGGGTGTAAAATCTACACATAATGTTTTTGATATTAGATAATGACTTCTGTTTTACTGAGCTAAGGCATCCTTAAAGCATACAGGATTTGACAAGTATGAAGTTAGTAGGAATAGGTTAACAAATAGCTAAACATTGTCCAGGTTCATGAATGATAAGGAAATGGCCATGGCATTTACTTAGCCAAGTATTAGTTTTGGAAAAAATTATGACACTAAAGGCACAGTCTAGTAAGCAAATGCATTTAGGGTTATTAAGTAGAGATGGAATGCTGGTTATGATTCCCCAAATATAAAAATGGGACTGATAAATTCGACTAGGTCACAGGTTAAACCTGGACTGGTTTTGAATGGCTAAAGCTTGGTCTTTGTCGTTGGACATGGCTCAGGTGTAGGCTTGGTATATATTCGTGACTTCAGGGTACTGGTTTAACCAGTATGGGTCATAAAAAGCATTCTTACTTTACTTTCTAACCCAGCATGGGAACTGCATTCTGCTTACATATTTTTTTTCCTCTTATTAATTCCTTCATTAAAAATTTCTCTATATTCTGGCATTTTTACTCACTATGCTTAAATTTTATAGGAAGGAGCCAATGTAAATGTTGGGATTAATCCTCGTATCAATGAGCTAAATGATGGCATGGAAATGCAATGGTGTCAACAGCTGCTTAACATTGGATATGGGAATCTTACTTGTGCTGCACCTAATATGGCTGTACAAACAGTCATTGCTTGCATCTTGAATATGCAGCTACACAAGTATATCATTGCCAAAGAGAGCAGTATCAACGACCAAAATGATTCGGTTATTACACATTTGGGCATGTCTGGATTTCTGTCACTAGTATGCAACTTCATGAAATCAGAATACAACATAAGTGTTTGTAAGGACCTGATTGACACTACCTATGGCAGGCTTTCCTTGAATCAATTCAATGCAACTGAACGTGAAGCTGCCAATCTTAGGATATTTGTCAAATGCCTCACTGCACTTGAAAGAGCCAATGGAGTAAAGTTCACGTTCCCTTCAGTCAACAATTCAAGGAGAACACGCATTCCAGCTGCACAGAATATGGTTATACCTAATGCCAATCTGGAAAACTGCCTATTTAATGTCAACATGCTAACTGATGAACAGAGGGCAGCATTTGGTGTTCCTCAAGCTGAGAACATAATCGATAGAGAAGTTGTGGAAGAGGAAAGGTTACCAATTAATATGCTGAATTTCTTCAACTGTGGGAGGTTCCCAATTATGACTTCTAGGGAGGTTGAATCACATGGCAGTCAATACCAACAAGCTCTATGGAAAAGCAAAAACTTAGGTGTTATTGCACCGATAAGTCAGGAGGCATGGAAGAATCTGGCATCCATCCACAACCAAGAGATGATTGATGCTCACAAAAATGCTGATAACTTTATTCGAACTGTTGAAAAGCTTGAGATCACACTGCCTTTCTCAGCTAATTGCTTTGGTTTCACCTGCAGCAATAGTAAACAGGTTTTTATTGGCCAGAAAAGTCATCAAGCCCGTGTTGATGAAAGAAGACACGAGTTCTATATCAAGAAAATGTGGAGAACATTTTGCCCTTTTGTTAAATGCAAGTGTGACAAAGCTGCTAAAGATAATGGTGACTGCCCGGACACCATCATATGGATTGATCATGCCATTTGGTACCTCATGAATAATCTGGACAAAGCTTGGCCAGAACACACAGTCCCAATCAGATTTGCCTTCTTCACTTCAGTTCTAGCCACAAAACCATTCAAGAATGCCATCATTGCATTCCTTGGATACCTCAAAGTCAGGGATATTCTCTTCAAAATGACAATCAAATTTGCTGATGATATGAATGCCGATCTCAGCAAGGATTTTGGAGGTACAAGACTCACAGATATTCTGGAAAAAACTGTTAAACCAATGAAATTTCTCCTTAGCAAGCAGCAGGAGAAAAATGAGAACAATGGTGAAAGTTGCAGCAATGGAAATCGAAAAAGGTCAAGTGAACCTGACAGCCCAGCTAGCTCCATTGTTATGCCTCCTAAATTATATAAAAGGCCTGATACAACTTTCTCCAAGGGATCAGATAATTATAGCAATGATATCATTGAGCTGGATGACACAAGCATTATAGGTGATGGTTCTGTTACCAAGGCAAAAATATACACGGCAAAAAGGAGCTATGAAGCACTCCCTTGCAACTTCAACGTGGTGAAGTAAGTACTTTATTTTCATATCTACTTTGATACATTATTTTACTAGTTACATTAGAGTATGTTTGTACTGTAGTTTTCTGTAAACATTAGAGTACTACTGTTAATACCTAAAACTACATTTTAAAATGCATGTATGCATGATTTCTTTTTTTGGGGGGATAATGCTACAAAACTTAAAACTAAAAAACATGTTCTAATGCCTACTTAGGCATTACGTTTAGATGATCCCAGTGATCATGATACATTTTGTTTCATAACAGAGCAAGAGAGTTATGACCATTGATCAGGATGGGGACTGGGTCCTTACAACCACCAAAGTTAAATCTACGAAGAAATATGTGCATTTCTCGTTCTTCTCTAAAATGGTTAGCAAGGTTAAGTTTAATACTGTTTTCAAGGAAGTCCTTTACAGACATTTTGGGGATAAAGGCCTAAGTATCTATGAAAATACCTTATTCGGATGGAAGTATATCGGCAATTTGAAGGCCATATTCTACAAACCCAAACTAGTTTTTGCTAGTGAGAATAGCATGAAATGCCCATGCAACAATCCGACACTTAGTCAGTTTATTGATCAGGAAATTGGCCATATCAGGACAACTGATATTAACATAGTGCATCATAGAGCACTTAGAGGCATGTTCAGTATGGGTTTGAATCATATTCCTGATCACCCATTTACAATACCACGATTCAAAAAGGAATTGAGAATCACTATTGATCAGTTTTTTGGGGTTCACAGATTTTCATTTACTGACAAGGATAATGGTCTTATTGAAAAATGCAAAGCTGATATTCTAATGATTGCTGAAATAGTGGCCATGGAGGCAGTCAACCAGAACAGAGATAACAAGAAAATTTTCCTCATTGATGATGTGGATGTGCGTAGAAACATCAATTGGTTAAATAACAATCTCTATGTAGCAGGGGTTGATAAGGCAGCCAACAATCCCTCCTTTATCTGTCCATACCACATCAGAATGAAGGCTTTCGAAAGACTTGAAAGCCAAGATTTTGAGAGATCGCAGCTTACAGATACTAAAGTGGTTGAGCTTATTGAACAAGACATTCAATCTTTGGTCTGTAATATTAATCTGCAAAGTAAGGAACTGCCATACCTCCTAGGAATCTATAAGGCACATAAAAGGGAATATCGTTGGATCACCAACGCCCACAACAGTATTTTCTCAGATATAGCATCATTAGTAGCTGCTGGCCTAAACTCTATACTGGAATTGTGGCCTAGAATCTGCAATGAAATCTGTGAGACATACAGTATTATGGGTAAATATATGATCAAAGCCTCATGGGTAGTTAACTCAATCTACGATGTAGTGGTAAACCTACCAAATAAAATTGACGACCTCTTTGTATGCGACATTACGAAGTGTTACGAAAACATTCCAATCGATGGGGAACAGGGTATATGTCATGTTATGAGCATAATCTGTGACATTGCATGGAGTAGCCAACTGAAACAGCACAAGAACAATCGGTTGTGGTACACTTTCTCACAAAACGGTTCAGTGGAAGTATCATGGAAACATGTAAACCTTAAGAGTAAAAAATGGGCTTGTGTTAGTAAAAATGATTTCTGTAAAATTAACACATGGTTGCTTAAATGTTGTTTTCTCAAGATGGGTAGAAGCATATGGAGGCAGATTAAAGGTATACCCATGGGCTTCCCGTGTAGCCCATCTTGGTGTAACCTTTATCTTGCTTTTTTTGAACTGAATTTCATCACCAATCTATGCAAGGAGGATAAGCTATTGGTGGCAGCTTCATTCAGACATACATACAGGTACATTGACGACCTAATAGGCATAAACTGCTATTGGATAAGGAAATACTTGAACATCAATCATGAAGAGCTGATAGAGAGTAGCAAATGTATTTATGATTTAAGTATTCTTGAGATTAAAGATGAAACTGTCTACTGGCCCATTGAAGGTGGTGACTTTGGTAATGGAAAGAAAGTTAATTTCTTGAATATGACCATTGAAGTGCTTAGTAGGGCACATGGTACATACTGCACTTATAGATATGATAAACGTGACAAGTTACCGTTCACAGCAGCCAAGTTTATTCATGCAATAAGCTGCAGACCATACAATATGGCCTGTAATGTAATGATCTCCCAAGTATTGCCATACTTGTACGTACATAGTAATCCTTGTATGGCTGCTGATGACCTATACCACCTGATGCAAGCATTCATCAACAATGGCTTCAAGGCAAAAGATGTTTGGAGGACTCTCCGTAAAGCTCTAAGGGATAATGACTTTCCTGGCTTACAATACGACTTCAGTACAATGTGCAATGAATTACGTAAATACAGGTATGAAATTGTTATTATTGCTATTTTATAGCTAGACTTAGGAGCTGAGGCGGGTCCCTATGCAATATAGGGACCCCCTCATGTCCCTATATTGCATTATAAGAGGTCTGTCTCTCCTCCCGGTAGGAGGTAGGCAATTTTTTTTAGCATATATATATACATATATATACATATATATCCAAAAGGCTGACTTGTTAGAAAAGCTTGAGGGCAATTAATGAGCTAATGGCCTTAGAATTCGGTTTGGAACTCTCTGATAGTAAATAAACGCCCTACATTCTTCCATAATCTCATTTTTACTTGCTTGGGAGTTCTGGAGTATTTTAGGAGAGGGCAGCCTAAGATATTCATCTTGAATTCTATGCTGACCATCAAGGTTATGTTTGGGATGCAAAGAGATGAGTTCTAACAACATATCTGAGAAGGCTAATATCCCTTAAACAGGCGTAGTCCAGTCTTATTTTACTCCAGGTAGTAAGTCTGGTAACACTAGTATTGCAAAGATTTCTAAAAATTGGCATGGAAATAAATCCTAGTAGGTCATACATGGATAAAGGGTCATATTGGTTTAGGAAGTATGATTTGGGAAGCATTGGTGACAATGAATCTTGTATTGTTTTTAACATATGAGGCTTAAAGGTTGATATGTCGATTTTGCTGGGTCACCTTGTAAAGGAACGTTAGGAATTAGGAATTATGATATAATACACGAAAATGGACTTATGTTTTTCTAGAGTGAGCAAGTGGAACTGGACAAGATTTTTGTCACGTATGGTATCTATCCGTTGACAGAAAGACAAGACTATACGTGTGACATCCATACGGTATAAACTTTATTTTTAAAGCTAAATAGGGTAATTAATTAAATAACTCCTTCCGTATACCTAATTTTTTCGTAAACTAGGAATACATTTTAGGGTTCTTACTTTTAGCTGACTCTCTTACGATACCACGCCGCCGGATTCCTTCTGTGCTAGCTATGGCTATACCTGGACACTATGGAAAGCAATGTTTGATGGACTCTGACCATAAAAGCTACAACAGGGCGGCGGGTTTAATGGCTGAACAAGCATGTTTTCTGATCTATTGTCCTATACGAAATCATGAATACAGATATGGTAAATCAAAGATTAGTGACAGATTTTTTGGCGCCCTGTCATAGCCGGACCTGTAGCTCAGAACAGCTTTTCTTAAGACACGGTATGTTTTATTTGCTTTCAACCTACTTCTAAGCTCTGTTTCTCTCTGCCTTGCGAAATACCTTTCCTGTGCATTAGTTCTTTCTTTAGTCTTCACATGACGAGACCAGAGGGATCTTGCAATAAGAAACCCACCAAGCTGGATATACTTGGAATGCTTAAAGAAGCTGGTGTGGATTGTAGCTTTGTAGGCAGAAATGATGGGGCTGCTGTTAAGAAAGCAGAATTACTGCAGATGGCAGCCAAATTTGGCATTGATATATATCTCAAGAAGAAAAATCAGGCTGGAAAACGCCCTGTGATTGATAGCTTTCAGGATCTCACAAAGGAGACGAACTTGGATCACACATTTCCAAAGACTGTGAATGCTGGCAGTATAGTACCAAGTCAAGAGGTCGAATCTGCTAATGGAGACGTCCCTCTTAATCAGGTCCCTTTTTCTTGTTTACATTTTACTGATCTTCAAACAATGGGAGGGTTTAAAATAATTTTACTGCTAAGTTGTTTGTCTGATTCATATCCTAGAATTAAGATTAGAGAAATCGGTTGCTTGCATTCTTTCTTGCATAATCTGTTACACCTCTCTTTATACTCCTAGCTATATCTCAAACCAAATGGCGTTAGATCACGACAACAACAACATGAAGTCTGTTATCATAACAGAACAGGAAGTCTCTTCTACCCTTACTATTCGATTTTGTGAACTTCCATTTTCATGATTACTTTATTTGTCTATCTTTATGAATATGTTTCTGCATATGGTTGAAAGGCGTTCAGCCAGAAAACTCTTTTGCTTACCTGCATGTCTATTCACTTCTTACCCATTTTTTGGCTAATTAGTGTCTGTTGGACTGCAGGTAACCAGAGTTTTCTCTACCTACTCTATTTTTCAGCATGCTTTTGTTAAGCAAGAGAACCTGGAGCATTCTGAAGTATGTTTGCAATGGAAGCGAAAGTTTTTTGAAGAAGTTTTAGCTAAACCCAACAATCTTACTTTTTTCCAAACAACATTCCTCTTTAAGATGTTCAGGTGGTATTATTTTCCTGAGTATTATTGTTCTAAATGCAAGGAGGCAGCAAAGGTCTGGACCTAAGAACATTTGCTTGAACCTCTATATATTCTGCGGCTGTATAAGTATATGTCTTTAAGTATTCCAAAGTTTGAGTATTCTAAAAAGTCTATGTTTTACTGCTGAAAAAACTTGAACTGCTACCACTGTATAAGTCAAGTTTAATAGGAAATATTTTTTTTTTTTTTTGAAATCAGGGTGTAAAATCTACACATAATGTTTTTGATATTAGATAATGACTTCTGTTTTACTGAGCTAAGGCATCCTCAAAGCATACAGGATTTGACAAGTATGAAGTTACTAGGAATAGGTTAACAAATAGCTAAACATTGTCCAGGTTCATGAATGATAAGGAAATGGCCATGGCATTTACTTAGCCAAGTATTAGTTTTGGAAAAAATTATGACACTAAAGGCAATGATCTAGTAAGCAAATGCATTTAGGGTTATTAAGTAGAGATGGAATCTTTGGTTATGATTCCCCAAATATAAAATGGAATGATAAATTGACTAGGTCACGGAGTTAAACACAATTTGGTTTTGAATGGCTAAAGCTTGGTCTTTGTCGTTGGACATGGCTCGGTGTAGGCTTGGTATATATATATATATATATATATATATATATATATATATATATATATATAAATATACATATATATATATATATATACATATATATATATATATATATATATATATACAAGAAATTTAATGTCCCTACGATGCATGTTCGAGTTTTAGCATGTTCTATCGAGCAAGTTCTTGTCGTGCCCTACATTCTAAAAGAATGTCTTGAGAATACTCTAAATTCATAGATTCTCTAAGATTCTACCAAGGTTCTCTTGGAGGTTTAGGTGGAGATTCCTCTAAATTTTATAAGATTCCCTCTAGATTCCATTAGATTTTAGTAGATTCTCCAAGATTCTATGGCGATCCCCTTAGATTCCCTTAGATCCCTTTAGATTTTATGAGATTGCCTTAGGTTCCCTTACATTATATGAGATTCAAAGAGATTCTATAAAGATTCCCTTAGATACTCTAAGATTTCATCAACATTTTCCTAGATTGCCTTAGATTTTATGAAGATTCCCTTAGATCCCCTAGATTTTAAGCGATTCCCTTAGGCTTGTAAATATTTTCCTAGATTCTCTCACATTTTATGAGATTTTCTTAGATTCTATTAGATTCTCCTAGATTCCTTTACATTCTAGAACTTTTTAGAATATTCTAAGGCTTTTACGGAACATTCTAAGACTTTTCGGAACATTACGAGACTTTCAAAATATCCTAGAACTTTACGGAAGTATTTCCCTAGATTCTCTTACCTTCCCATGGATTCCTACATTGTCGAACATTCTAGAACCTATTAGAACAATTTGAAACTTTTACGGAAGGATTTTCATAGATCCCCCAGTTATGTTCTAGAATTTTTCTAGAATATTTTGGAACTTTCTAGAAGATTCTAGAACTTTCTAGAGCCTTCCAGAACATTCTAGAACTCTTTTGAACTAGTTAGAATGTTATACTCCATTTTATCTTAACTAGATTGTTACCCTTAAGTATACTTGAAACATAAATTATTCATAGAATTAATGCTTGGTCTAGTGGTTAGAATGGGGGGCAATTTGGGGGGGCAATGACCAGGGTTCAAATCCCCCACACAACATAAAAATTTTAAAAGCCTTTCCTTAAAGGATGAGCATTCAAGCGTGGGCAGTGGGATCTTGGACCCGATCAAGGGCAGTAGAGATCGTACCATGTGGCAAAAATCTAAAGCAACATGGTAGTAGGATCCTAGATTGACGATCAAGATTAAGAACAACACGGACCATAGGATCGATTACATATAATTCCCAAAGCCATGTGCAGTAGGATGTGTCCCAAAACAATGTGAGTCGTAGGATCTCGGGCCAGAGCGATCGGGATCAAATCAACTTTTTGGGCCGTAGGATCGCTTACATATATAGTCTATACACAAACTCCCAAGCCATGCGGGGCGTAGGATACGTCCCAAAGCCCCGTGAGCGTAGGATCTCGGATCAACAGTCGGATTTGGGAGGACAAACATAAGAACATATATATATGGATATATATATATATATATATATATATATATATATATATATATATATATATATATATATATATATATATATATATATATATATATATATATATATATATATATATATATATACAAGTGGTTCTACTATGAGGGGTGCACAAATTGACGGGGAAGCCAATCTTGAGTCATTCAATGAGGATTAGCTAAAGATTCCCCTAGACTCTTTATGATACTATCAAGATTCCCTAGATTCTCAAAGAGTCCCTTAGATTCTCTTATGTTCACAAAGATTCTTTTTAGATTCTCCTAGATTTCCAAACATTATCTCAAGATTTTTTAGATTCTCCTAGATTCACAAACATTATCTCAAGATTCCTGTAGATTCTATGTAGATTCTCTCAAACTATCCAAGATTGTATGAAGAATCCTCTAAATTTTCTCATATTTCCCTAGATTAGAAATTCTCTGATATTCTCATAGAATCTCTAAGATTCTCTCGAGATTCTTTAAGATTCTACAAAGATTCCCATAGATTCTCCAAAGATTTTATGAACATTCCCTTAATTACCACTGGATTCTCAAAGATTCTCTTGATATTCACCTAGATTCCCAAAGATTATCCCAAGACTCATCTAGATTCCCCAAGATTCTATGTAAATCTCTTTGAATTCTCCACGACTTGATGAATCTTCTCCTAGATTCCTTTAGACTATATGAAGATTCTCCTAGATTCTCCAAGATTCCATCATGGTTTCACTAGATTCTCAGCGCTTTTAGAAAGATTCCTTAGATACCCAAAGATTCTCTCGAGATTCCTCTAGATTCTCTAGAGTCTATGAAGATTCCTTTGACTTTACATAATTCCATAGGATTCCTCTAGATTCTTAAAGATTCTATGAAGATTTCCCTAGATTCTTCAAAAGAATCTATCAAGATTCTTCTAGATTCTTAAAAACTTTATGAATATTCTTTAGATTCCCCAAGATTCTATATAGATCTTCTAGAATCCTCTGATTCTATGAAGATTCTTCTAGATCCTCTTGGCCCTCCCTTAGATTCCTTAATATTCTACAAAGATTCCCTAGATTTCCCAAGATTCTATAAAGGTTCTCCTAGAATCCCTAGGATTCTCTTGTGATTCCTCTAGATTCTCTAAGATCCTATGAAGATTGCCCTAGGTTCTTAAAGATTTTATCAAGATTCCATTAGATTCCCTTACATCTCAAAGATTCTCTCTTGAACCATGTAGATTCTCTTAGATTTCCCAAGACTCTATAAAGATTCTCCTAGAATACCTAAGATTCCCTTGAGATTCCTCTAGATTCTCTAAGATCCTATGAAGATTCCCCTAATTTTTTCGAGTGCACCAAGATTACGGTAGATTCCCTGATTCTAAAAATTCTATGGAGACTCACTTAGATTTTATTAAGATTCCTTTAGATTTCTCCAAGATTCTATCTAAATTCCCATATATTCTTAAAGAGTTTATGACAATTTCCTTAGATTCTCGTAGATTTCCATAGATTCTCTTAAGACCCAAGATTCACTTTGAGATTCCCAAAGATTATCCCATGATCCCTCTAGGTTCTCTAAGATTCTAGGAAGATTCTCCTAGATTCTTCAAGATTATCTGAAGATTCTCTTAGATTCTCTAAGATTTCCAAAATTTTTAGGAAGATTCGCCTAGATTCTCTTGAGTTCCTCTTAGATTCTCTTGGATTCCCAAAGATTCTATAGATTCACAAAGATTCTCTTGAGTTCCTCTTAGATTCTCTTGGATTTCCAAAGATTCTCTTAGATTCTTAATGTTCTACAAAGATTCCCCTAGATTCTTAAGAATCTACGGAGATTCCCCTAGATTTTATTAAGATTTCCCGGGGATTCTCTAAAACTCCATCTAGATTCCATAGATTCTTAAAGATTTTATGAAGATTCCTTTAGATTCTCCTAGATTCCCAAAGATTCATTTGAGACTCCTCTAGATTCTCCAAGATTCTATCAAGGTTCCTCTAGATTATTCTAGATTCTCTGAGATTCCATTAAGACTCCTTTAGGTTCTTAAGAAATTTATCAAGATTCCCCTAGATTCCCTAAGAAGCACTTGAGATTCCTATAGATTCTCTCGAGATTCCTCTAGTTCCCATAGATTCTATGAAGATTCCCCCAGACTCCCCAAGATTCCTCTAGGTTCTTAATGATTTTATCAAGATTCCCTTAGATTCCCTTACATTCTCAAAGATGCTCTCTTAGGATTCCCATAGATTCTAAGATTCTCATGATATTCATCTGAATTCCCTAAGATCCTATAAAGATTCTCCTAGATTCCCTCAACTTACTATAGATTCCTTGAATCTCGAAGATTCCAAAAAGATTCTTAGTGTTCGATCCGTCATTTGCAAATTGCGACAAAATAGTGCCAAAGCACCACTCATTGGAAAGCTCAGGCGAGGAGGAATCAGCGGCGTGGGTCCCACCTTCATCAGAGCCCCTCTGGCGCAAGCTACGTGCCTCTGAAGCCGATTATCTGAGAAAGAAGATTCAGAAAGTCCACTCATAAATGTTCTGCCACCTCATTATCTTTTTATTAATGAGAGTGCCACCTTACACCTTTAAAAAAAAAAATCAATTTAATATTAAAAAGCCAATGGCTAGGATTTATGCTCACCTTTTGATCTGATGGCTAAGATTTGCTACACCAAATCCACTTTTTGCCACCTTCCTTGCACCTTCCTAAGAAAAATCAAGGGCTAAGATTTCTCTTTCCCTTTCGATCCAATGGTCCCAAGATGTAGTGCATGCCCCCCCATGCATGCCCATGCATGCCCCCATCGGATCGAGGGGGCCATAAATCTCGCCACCTCAAGAACGAACGGTCAAGATCGATATATTATATAAAATGTCCACGATGCCCATAGCATGTGATATACGTTTATATATATTAATGATATATATATATATCCTTATATATATACAATTATATTGAGTGCCACAAATGTTGGCAGTGCCACAAATGGTGTAGAGATTGATGCCACAATGTTGGTAGAGATTGATCTCGGCCGTCCATCTTTTGAGATGGACGGTCCAGACGGTGCCACCTCGTAACTCCCCAAGCACCCCTCTTGTTGGCGTACCAAAATTTTGAGTGCAGTTGATCTCGGTAGTCCATCTCTTAGATGAGCGGCCCACAACAAAAAGCCCCAAATAAGCCCCTTGATGCGAGTGTGTGTAGACATTTAAATCTCGGCCGTCCATCTCAAATCTGGGCGGCCCGTTAAACCCCAAATTGACCCCTTTATTTGGGGCCGATCAATGACGTCGGAGTTTGCCCTCTTCCCCATTTCCCTCGGGCTCTTGCAGAAGAACTCCTCCATCTATGGTAGATTCTTGGGACCGTGATATCGGGTTCCCATATCGGCTTTATTTTGGTCGTGATGTTCTTCAATCCTAAATATTACGTTTTACGGCATTTATTTAACTTGGCGCCTCATTGAATTTATTACGTAAAAATGTATTTCTAGACAATCTGTGCCAATTTTAATTCATGGCCACCGTTTCCTTTGTTCTAGGTGGATATCGTTAAGTGTAGATGGAAGCAGTATTAGGCCTAGGGGATCTCGGAGTCAAAGGTTGGAATTCCCATAGGGAAACTTGATTTATATGTTCTTTCTTTGCCAAGATTCAACCACGGAAGAGTGAGTCATTGGACCTCTTTAAGCCGTGAATAATCGAGCATGTGATTTTTTGACAATGTGCGCTTGCATCGAGGTTGCCGGTGATGATAGATGTTGGGACTAACAATCAGCGGCTCCGGATAATCCCTTTGTGTAAGTTACTTTGTCCATCTATGTTGGACAATGATAAGAAATTTCTTGATTTACATGTTGATTTAGAGATACGACATGCAAGGCTTGAAGGAGAGGAATACCTTTCTCTTATTGATGAATTTATGGCCATTTGTATTCTACGTTGACCTCGAGGTTCTTGTCTGGTACATTGTTGTCATCTAAGATGTGACTTCCAAACAAAATGGGCTTTCAAGCTTCTACAAGCTTGATCTGCGCAAACAATATAGGATGTTTAATGATGATATCCAAGTATAATGTTCTTACAGGTATTAGTACAAATCATTAATTCACGAACTCAACTATCGAAACTAAAACCAAGCGTTCATATTTTAGGGAGCGGCGGGTGTGGCACTTGCTGGTCTATTTGGAGGCGATAAAACCGCGAGGAGAACCCATCTCTAATCTTGCCAATTCAAAAATCATAATTGTTGGGCTGGAAGGTATGAAATTGGATTTGTAGGTGGGATCATCGATCTGGAATGGCCAATAAATATTTCACCATAATGTTACGGTGCGGGGTTAGGGATATTAAAGATGGCAAGGCAAGCGGTGAAAAGTATCTTTGGGCAATGCACTTGGATCTCATGGGCGGTACCCGATTATATTACGGCTTGTTGATAAGATGGTAAGAAAATTATGCTTCCTACAATTATGGGGTCCTCTTGCAATCATCTTTTTGTGCCTCATTTAGGGATTGGTGACAAGAGCAAGAGAATTTGGACATTGAGGCAAAACCATTTGCTTTCGAGAAATAGAAGAAGTGAAAAATGCGAGGGTCTGAGGAGGGTTCTAGCCCGTCTTGAAGTGGTTTGTGGCTAAGCTGTTCTCTCTTACTTAATCACGGCATTTTTGAGATAATTTCTTATAATCGGGTAAAATCGTGAAGCCCGGATATGTTATTGGGTGCAATGCGGAGTCGGTGGCATCTTTTCCCAAGAGGTAAGCTACATTTAAGCACACTTTCGTGGTCTATCACGAGGTATCATCGACCTACTCGGCCAATCCTAAGTCGAGTTAACAAATCCTCCACCATTGGTGGTTCATCTTGCCTCTTTTGTCATGATCACATTACGGCTTTAACATCGCCATGTCTTGAATGTACATGATCAAAGAAAAGCGTCCCTTATATTTTTTAGTCGACTGTTTGAGAGGTAGGTCCTCATTATGATCATTACGAGGTAGTTCCTCTAGCCCAAAGACCGTCGGGGCCTAAGGACATTGCACGGAGATTTGGCCTTCTGGCGATACCAAAGCCGGTCCTAGAGCTTGATGGTAAAAATCTTTTAGCGGTGCCACCCCATCTTCTTTGTGTTCAAATTGACACCATGGCTACTAGCCACATCAATGAGCTTGCACTTCTTTATGATCTCAACCTTGCCAAAGACATGCAAGTCGATTCTTTTTTGCAATGAGCATATCATGGATTTTGCGGTTTGGTAAGTCCATTATTGAACATGTATCATCATAGCAAAATGCGGGCTAGAGAAAGTGCACTGCTTGATTTGTGAAGTAGGGTCATATTTATAATCAAAATGCATGCAAAATTATGTGAGCCATGTATCCGGCTCATCTCTAGACCATGCGGCTTGAGAAATGCATAAATGACTTTGTTTATATTACAAGATATGTAACTTTGACATTGATCTAGCCATATCGGACCAGCCCACGGGTTTTAAAAATGATCCTTTTCATGATTGTGATTGTGCAAGGTTAATGTATGGGAAGAATTATAGCGGCGTGGAGGCATTGGGAATGGGCATGGTTGGGGCGTGAGTATTTTTTTTTAATAGTCTTACATATTAAGGAATGACTAAAATCAATGTCTCAAATTTTTAGATAGCGAATAAAATATACTACCATTTGTTTATCACCATCGGATATTGTTTGCAAGCATTGGAAGGGATGGGAATATGAACCCGGTGACCATTGAACCATGATAGCCGCTTTTCGACTCCTTTTGCATTTAACTTGCCTAAGCATTATCTTTTTTATCCTCTCATGCATGAAGGCTCAATCTTTGGTGTTTTGCTTAAAATTTTGTGAAGCCCGGTTCGAGATTGTTACGAGTTGGTTCTGAGATGGATATGGCTATCAACAATTTTGCTCCAAATTTGACCGTTCTTTTTGCTCTGAAGGCGTGAGAATCGAGAGGGATTTAGCTTCACGGGCTTTGTGTAATGAGTTACGCTTGCACCTCACGGAGTTTACACCATCCTTGATGAATAGGTTTATAACCACCTCTCGAGGAAGGCGGTTGGGGTTTTGGTAGGCTGCGGTTGTGTTTATGGGTCTTAGAGTTTAGATTCTTGTCGAGCGAGCATGTATTTATCTTGTGTGGATTTTTATTTGTAGGTTTTGAAAGATGGGTTGAGTTCGGTCAATATTCCTTTGCCATTGTGAAACAACGGTACAATTTACGCTTACAAATGCAAGGAAGCATAGCATCCATGTCTAAATAATAATTGCACAAGTAATGTTTTGAATATTGGTTTACGCCCTTAGCAATTCCTCCCTTTGTTTTTGAATTCGTCCGACCATTCTCATGGTTTGGTAGCCAAGGGCAATGTATGTGAGACACTGTTATTGAGATGATAATTATGGTTTTAGCTACCTCAAGTATAGCAAAGTAAAAGCCCCTGAAATGAGGTCCTAATCATAATGCGAGAAAATGTTGAGCTAATTGGGCGGATGATCCACTCAACTATAGGCGTATTGAAGGGTGATGGTGATTTAGTCTTGACTGCACTAATTGATGCCTATACAAGAACCATGTAGAAGAAGCTGGGTCATATGGTAAACTTCTCTAGCAGTTGTTTATGTGGCGAATGAGGCAAAAGTCATTGCTCAGAGCCTTCACATTTTATATACATTCTTGTTGGACATTATGAATGGTGCCTATCACATGGAGAATGAATCTTTTGCAAGTTATAGGGAAATCCATCATGGGTAACTCAAAGATATAGATCATGCGGGGCATTGATAAGAATATCATAGCCATTTTTAAAACATGGGGAACAATTTGGGCTTTCCGTTTTATACATTGCATGTCCATATTGATGTTTTGCTTTAAGGGCTCAACATTCTGAGTACAAATAGAGTTTGTGGCCAATTGAAGATCATATCCCCTGGATTCACATTTCAGGAACATTTGTAGCGGTTTAAAGCTCGAGAGAGCCTATACAAAAGGCATCTCTATATAGGGCTTCACAAAGTCTTTGTAGATCTCGGATTTAGAGTAAAACCATGTTTTTGTTTGTTGTGTCTTGATTGTGTAATGCACATCTTTGATTATCTAGGTAACAACATACGTATTTTTCGTTTTTTCTCAAACCATAAAAAGCGTTAAAAATCGTATTTCTTAAACCCGAACTATAAAATCATAAAAAATACAATGCGAGAAAATTTGGATGTGGACTTCAACGACTTCATAATACATGGATCAATTTGCGAGGCCATGATGGATAAAAAGAAAAGCTTGTTGAATGTGAATAGGTGGAAGAAAATCAAAAGGTTTAAGATGAAAAAACATCTACATTTCAGCCTCTTATCATTAGTGTGATCATAGTGAAGGACCTAAGTAGCGAAGCGTCTCTAGCGTCAAAAGATTGGACAAATTTCATTGTGAGATGTCAACCAAAAGCATGAAGTAGCAAAATCCACTAAAAGTAGGGCTCTTGGGAAGCGAAATTTAAGGTCCTCGGAAAATGAGTTTACGAGCACACGAAACTTTCAATAAAAATACGTGTTTTTCGGGTTTTTTTTGAGATCATCCGCCGCGTCGCGGGACACGTATTTATTCCTTTAGGTTAGCGTATTTTGTAACCTAGTTGATTATTCATCGTTGCCTATTTGCGAGGAAACGGTTTATTTGCATGACTAGGTTATTTAGATCTTGCGCCAAGATTAGAAGCGAATGCCAAACTTCGGAATTTACGTGTTTGATTACGTGCATTTGTAGAAGTTGTTTTATTTTGCTTGCCGAAGCGTGAAGAGTTCCGATTTTCGGGCTATTCTTGGGCTGGAAGTGTGATTGATTCTAAACTAAACCTTCAAGGTGCGTATCCCCTTTTACGCTCTGCTCTAGAATAAAGGCGATCGCATCTCTTTGATTATTTTAATGGTTCTTTCAGCCGCTTCATGTTCTTAAGTGCAGATAATGAAATTAAGAAATCACGATGAATCGGCAATCTTTCTATTGTAACGACCAATAAAAGGCGGATCTTTTTCGCTATTGTTTTGGCATCTTTTAAATGCTTAGGCATGTTGTGCTATTAGTTTCTCTGATAGTTGGACTCGGCTTTATAGGGTGGTTGGTTTCCTCATCATGTTTGCGGGCTTTCAAAGCTTTAGATATCTAAATATTCTAATCAAATATCCAAAATGTTTTAGTGCCGGACTCGCGGTGAAAGACTTCGGTGGATGCAAAATGGATCCGATTTTTTTTTTTTGTTTGACGGATCAACTAAAGATTTTTGAAGGCTTTAAAACTTTAATATCGTGATAGTTGAAGGAAGCATATCTAATATAACTCTTTGCATTTCTTTCTGACTTAAATTTTTTATCGAGCCTCTCATTTCTTTATTTTACGGGGGTAATCTTTGAAAAAAAGCGACCTTTGAACATATGACATTTTGATGCAAGGTAATCAATGAATGACAATGCAACCACCTTTTGATAAAATCTGATTTGGTTCAATGCAATAACGGACCAATGGATTTGGGATTGCGGGTTATGGAATTGGTGGAAGACCATGAACACCGATTCTTTAAGAATGGCAATAATCTGCACAATGGTAATTGGTTGAAATTGCGGATGCTTGGGTTCTTATTTCATGGTTTGAAATTTGTATCTATTGAACATGGTAATTGGTTCAAAATTACTAGATGCTTGTCGGGCACCTACATGCGCAAATATAGTACATTTTTTCTTAATTTTTTTTCGATTAAATGGGTGACCCTAATCATCTGAGATCACGGTTTATCTATTTTTACGTTATGAAAGAAACTTACATTAGGCGGTATTTTGGAAGTTCCTTATTGATGCATAAGATGCCTTTATTAGGCGACTTTTTGAGAGATGCTTATTGGTACATAACTAAGATTTCCTTTGCCGAGAGGGAACAATGTAAGAAGATTTTATATTTTTGAGAAGAGTGGTTCACGGGTCATAGGCAGAGAGATCAAACTCAGTTGACTTCATCAAGCCCAATTGTGTTTGATCTTGTACACTCGATAGCTTGAACCTGGATATTACAAGTTGAGGCGTGGAAAACATGCTTCCTTTGTATATATCTAGAATCTTGTGATTGTGAGAGATATGAAGCCCATATGAGGGGCTATCGTTACGCGATACGAAGTTGCTTCTGTTATGGAGCTTGACATAAAATTTAGTGCATTAAGGGACAATATTTAGTTTGTTATACCTTAAGCTACCTCAAATTACGAACTTGAATATTTAGTTTGTTATACCTTAAGCTACCTCATGTAATGCCATGCATTACATGAGCTTGACTGTTTTCACCTTTTAACTTTTGTTGTTTTATGTAGAATATTTTAGAAGGTTAGATGATCTTAATCTCTATACTGTTTAATACCGTTTATGATGGTGGGTTTTGTTGCATCTTTAACTGGCAGATTAATGAAGGAGACTTCAAGTAAATTGGCCTATGCTTATCAATATGTTGGTTGTGACTCTTTCCACTTGCAACATGTTCGTCATATTCTTTGAAAGGTATCCACCTCGAGATAATCTACAAACCCGGTGAGCACATTGGACATTAATTCTAAATTTAGTACTAATTTCGAGGTTTTACCCATTCAATTTAGATTTGAAGCGAGAATGTTTGCAAATAGATGTGCCTGATTAGAAGGCGAGCTTGCATAAAATGCCATCTTACAGCTGTATAATTTGGTACATGCGGGTTTACTCTAGGTACAATATTTGCCTTTATTACGGATATGTTTTTGCTCTTCTTTCTCTCACATTTGTGTATGTTCTTTGAATTTCCTCACGTTGGTACCATTTGGCAACTTCGTGGTACCATATGGCATGGTCTTGAGGAAGCTTTTGTACTACCAAGTGGTATTAGTGCATGTTGACTAGACTTTGTACAAATGTATCCACAGGTTTAGATGCACTAACATTTACGCATTTTATGAAATTTAAGTTATGAAATTCATCTTTCAATTTCTGAGGTGCTTTTGGCATTCTATTTAATTGAGGATTTACAAATGGGATTGTCGATAAAGGCAATTGTAAGCTATCGTTCATGTGTTTAATTTGCTTTATCGTAAATTGAAGATGTGTGTGAAGATGTAGGTTCTTGCGATAATATATATATGCGGCTTTCTTTGGCTCTTTATGGCGACCATGATATATGTATTTTTTTTTAATGTCGTCATTGGATTGTTAAATTTCTGTGTTTTATTTTTTGCAGGAATTGTGGTGAAACACTTATCGACTTAAAGCTTTCTTCGCTGGAGGTGCAGGACTTTGGATATTGTCGAACCTTTGCAATATATTATCTGCCCTTGACCATCTGCAAAACTTGATATATTTCATTGTAGTTATGATTGGCTTTGGAAGCGCTCTAATCTTTGGTACTTATTTTCATACGGATTCATCCTTTGTAATAGCGGATATGGATAGGAAAGATATCCATTTGTTTCAACCATTGTTACCTTGCAAGCATAGCAATGACAACTTTGATGAACTTGTCAACTAAGCGGGGGGGCGCATTTTATGGTACAATTCAGACATTAGACGCATATTGCCTCATAGTCTTGGCTGTGACTGAATCAACGTCCCGTTGCTTCTGCACATATGGCCATGGTCATGGTCATGGTCATGGTCGTGTAGTTGAATTACCAATGCCAACTATAAGTACAAGGTCCAAAAAGCAAGGGGGCTCTGGCAGCATAGTTTGTTTTTTATTACCATGAAACAACAGTAGAGGCATGTTCATATGGTATAAGTCTATAGGTTCTTTTGATCCATGGTTATGGTTGTGAATTAAATCTAGAGGCATGTTGCATGCGATCTATGGTTGTTGCTCATGTACCATATGATCACATTTGAAGATTATTGTTAGTGAAAAATTGAATCAACGTGAGCAGCACACAGCGCACCAAAGTTGTCCTATGGTCATAGTTGTCCTATGGTTATAGTATTGCAATGTTGTAACTTTCTAGGAAGAGGCGTACAATGCACCAAAATTGTCCTATAGGTCTAACCACGAAATGATGGGTATTGATGAGGAGTAATTAAAAAAGGGCTATAGGTCTAACTTCTGAAATGATGGATATTGATGAGGAGTAATTAAAAAAGGGCTTGATGTTTTTAAGCTACGTCCCATGAAGACAATGCAACCTAGCCTCAAGAACCTTCCCAACTCTTTTTGTAATCATGCAATGGTCCTAAAAGGCTATGCTATGCATTATACCTCCTTCCTTTTTTAGAATTCCAAGTAGGTCCTTCCTTTTCTAAAATTTTAGGTTGGTTGTAGGGGTAGTTTCAGTTTAGTGCAAGAATAATCTTAGGGCATGTTCTTTAATCTTTTGATTGCATATTCTAAAGGCATTGATTGTGTTGCAAGTTAAGCTTTGCTGCCACAGTGATAAACAGTGCCCCATTTTCAGATATGCAATTACCTTTTGAGTGTGCATGTCTACAAAGTACATCAATGGTAACATGCCAAAGGAGCTCTCTATGCAAAAGCAACCTCGGCTTTTTGCGAAATGCGTCAGGTTGGTCAGCGAAATTCCTACCCCTAGGTCATTGATCTTCCATGTGCCACACCTTTATCTATAATACTATCTATCTATCTATAATAGATTCCTAGAAAACCTTAAAGAATCTTATAGAATCTCTCTAAAATAGGGGTAGCCTTGATGGAATATTGGTAAACTTGAAAATCTTATAGAAACTCGGGGAATCTATTCTTGCCAACGTATGTACATTCGGCTTTGTACACTTCCTCATAGTACCCATACTTGTATATATATATATATATATATATATATATATATATATATATATATATATATATATATATATATATATATATATATATATATATATATATATATATATATATATATATATATATATATATATATATATATATATATATATATAAACGAGGTTGGAGGCAGTTTGCAACACAAGAGCTAGTTCTGACACTTGTGAAGCTCATCATTTGTGGGAGATGTCAAGTACTCTCACAACCTTTGGCTCAAAATACTAAGATACTGTGTAGTCTCCTTTATTGCATACGCTCAAATTACTAGAGCTATGTTTTATATGGAGCTTTTGCATAAGCGTCGGACTTTATTTAAAGCGGACTTTCCTTGGATATTTATGGTCGCCCTAGACATTGGCCATTACATGCACATCTTGGCTAGGGTCAACAAAATTGATGATAGTAATTGACGGACTTGTCGAGGGCAGAATGCTCCCTTGCCTTGCATACTGCAATGAGTATGATAAGAAAAATAATTTGGAGACCTTGGCTATATGCTTAGGCTTTGTTAAACAAAATTGACAAAAACATCAAAAATGGCTTAATGCCATACAAAATTAATAAGTATAATTTTGACCTTTAAATTTTCATGTCAATCATGTAAATTGGTTTTAGGGCATGGGCGCAAAGCGACCCGCGTGGTTGCTACCAACCCGGAAGATTCGGATATGGCAAACAAAGCTCCGGATCTCGGATTTTATGCTCATTGCTCATCTTTGATGAAGTTTGGAAGATTCTATCACGACCGATACAAAGCTACACAAAGAACACATATCAGGTGTGTCTTACATTCTATTCTACTTTGTAAATCCTCTAGTTATGGGTAGGAAATCGAGAAAGAAACTTTGAAGAATAAAGCTTCATAAGAAAAGCTGCAGATCCCATTTAGGTCGGATTTCAGAAATCGTTTTCTGACATAGCAAATCTCGTCAAAACTTGACTGTTTTTCATGAAAAGATAGAGCATATTGTGCGTTTCGGAAACATATAATTAATAAAAAGCGAGCTACGTGCTAAGAGCTATGCCTGGATTTTTGTAGGGGCTGTCATTTTATGGCAGCAAGTACTTATCCTCCATTTTTACAAGCTTAGACTTAAAATTTGATGGAGATGCACCTAAGATGAAATATAGACTTAAGAAAGGGGCTTCTTGTGCTTCTATTCTCAAGAAGTTTGGTTGCTTATATCTCTTACTATTGTCGGTTAACTAACAAATCATGTAGCTTTACATATGATTTTTTTCAATGCAAAGCGGTGCTAAGCTATGGGCTTGGAGCAAAAGCCAGTGCCTTTGGCACTCTTTATCAAGATTGACACTATGTTACAGATCTGATTTTATGATCAATGATAGTTCTTAAAATAATGATCTAATTTGAGAACTTGGAAACTACCCAAATAAGACGTAATGTAAATACATGCTGAAATAATGTTTCTTAGAATGCAAATGCATAACTGAAATAATTCATTGATAGGCTAAATTATTCTTGAACTAGTTATGTTCTACTTTGTATATCTCCGGGTTATGGAGTAGAAAATCCTAGAAAGAAACTTTGAAGCAAAAGTTTCATAATAAAGCTGCAGATTTCATTAGGTCGGATTTCAGAAATCGTTTTCTGACATAGCAAATCTCTTCAAAACTTGACTGTTTTTCCTTGAGAGGATAAAGCATATCATGCCGTTTCCGAAACATATAATTAATAAAAAAACAGAGTCTTGTGCTAAGAGTTATGGCAGTTTCTGTGCGGACTGTTATTTCATGGCAGCAAATACTTATTCTTCATTTTTGACATGCTTAGACTTAAAATTTCAGAGAGATGCACCTAAGTCAAAATGTAGACTCAGAAAAGGAGCTTCTTTTGCTTCTATTCTTGAGAAGTTTGGTTGCTTATATCTCTTGCTATTGTCATTTAACTAACAAACTATGTAGCTCTCCGTCTACTTTTTTGGAGGCTATCAGTAATTTTGATTATACTATTATATTTTGAACTGCAATTTTTGGGATTTAAGAAAAATCTCAAGTTTTAATTCCATTTCTCTTTCTTGTTAACGCTTACTCAGGGCAAAAGGATACAATTGGTGATCAGTGATAAACTGAGAGACCCAATGTACCTTTTGGCCCTTGCATCGTTACCGGGATTACTGCTAACGTTTGCATGATTGGCTGCAGGTACGGGCTCTCTCCTCCAATTGTCTCTATTTTGCAAACCGGGTTGGTGTTAAAGTGGAAGGTTATGGAATGACGCAAAAAATATAACTGTATCTTATGCACTTTGTATGTTATTGTCTAAACTATTCAATTTCAATTCAATAATAGTGCATTTTTGCAATTTACTCGATATTACTTTATGTTTTCGCTTAAAACTTTGCTGCAACAACTTTGCATTAAGGTTACATGGTTTTGGGGCTTGAGAAATCAGCCTTCTATCAGGTTGCCTTGAATGTTAAGTGTTGAATTATGTTTATGAATATTTTGCAACTACTTTTCATTGAGAATACATGGTTTTGGGGCTTGAGAAATCAGTCCTCTACTAGGTAGCCTTAATGGAAAGATATACTTTCAATAATGCTGCACGTTGAAAGGAAAAACCTGTTTATGTGAAAATAATGAACAGCTTCAGACAAGTATTGAGCTTATTTAGTATTCTTGTTGGACTCATTTGGTTTAGGGCCTGGGTAGTGCCAGGACAGAATTTCTCTAGCTTCGGTTAAGTGACCAGGTTAGGAGTATGGATTTGGCTAGATTAGACCCTAGGCAAAGGAAAGTATATATGCTGAAACATCTGTTATCATATTCAAGGATATGAAACTCTATCCTTTTGAGTCCATCTGAATTAATTGAACACAGTACACCTCTCATGATTTATTGAACATTATGTTTTCCATTGGCACTACTCTACCGTTACATTGGCTATTACTTATTTGTTACTTACTTACTGTTTGCTATTTACTTATGCATTGGGACATTTCAAAAATGACAAGTACGAGCCACAGAATGATGACGAATTTCTATGGTTTATGAACATTAAAAAACTGGGCTTCTTGAAACCTGAGCATGACCATAAAGGTCTGAGCATGACCATAAAGGTATGAATATCTGCTATGTGATTTATCTTTTATCTTTTAACATTGTAACTATTTACAGGTAACGTAGGGTCCTAGCAGAATGCTAGGTACCCTACGCTACCTAGCAGTATACTAAATATTCTTTTAGGACCCTACATCCTGCGGTAGGAGGTAGGATGCTATATATATATATATAAATATAAATATATATAACAGGTTGGAGACGGTTGCAACACAAGAGCTAGTTACAGCACTTGTGAAGCTCATACCGCTGTAGGAGATGTCAAGTACTCTCACAACACTGGCTCAAAATACTAAGAGCTGTGTAGTCTCCTTTATTGCATACGCTCAAATTACTAGAGCTATGTTTTATCTGGAGCTTTTTGCATAGCGTCCAGACTTTATTTAAGGCAGACTTTCCTTGGATATTTATGGTCGCCTAGACATTGGCCATTACATGCACATCTTGGCTAGGGTGAACAAAATTGATGATAGTAATTGACGGACTTGTCGAGGGCAGAATGCTCCCTTGCCTTGCATACTGCAATGAGTATGACAAGAAAAATAATTTGGAGACCTTGGCTATATGCTTAGGCTTTGTTAAACAAAATTGACAAAAACATCAAAAATGGCTTAATGCCATACAAAATTAATAAGTATAATTTTGACCTTTAAATTTTTCATGTCAATCATGTAAATTGGTTTAGGGCATAGCCAAATGACGCGTGGTTGCTACCAACCCACCTGGTTGCTACCAACCCAGAAGATTCGGATATGGCAAACAAAGCTCCAGATCTCGGATTTTATGCTCATTGCTCATCTTTGATGAAGCTGGAAGATTCTATCACGACCGATACATAGCTACACAAAGAACACATATCAGGTGTGTCTTACATTCTATTCTACTTTGTAAATCCTCTAGTTATGGAGTAGGAAATCCCAGAAAGAAACTTTGAAGAATAAAGCTTCATAAGAAAGCTGCAGATCCCATTTAGGTCGGATTTCGAAATCGTTTTCGACATAGCAAAATCTCGTCAAAACTTATTTGTTTTTCATGAAAAGATAGAGCATATTGTGCCGTTTCGAAACAAATGATTAATAAAAAAAGCGAGCTCACGTGCTAAGAGCTATGCTGTTTTTGTAGGGGCTGTCATTTTATGGCAGCAAGTACTTATCCTCCATTTTTACAAGCTTAGACTTAAAATTTGATGGAGATGCACCTAAGATGAAATATAGACTTAAGAAAGGGGCTTCTTGTGCTTCTATTCTCAAGAAGTTTGGTTGCTTATATCTCTTACTATTGTCAGTTAACTAACAAATCATGTAGCTTTACATATGATTTTCAATGCAAACGGTGCTAAGCTATGGGCTTGGAGCAAAAGCCAGTGCCTTTGGCACTCTTTATCAAGATTGACACTATGTTACAGATCTGATTTTATGATCAATGATAGTTCTTAAAATAATGATCTAATTTGAGAACTTGGAAACTACCCAAATAAGGCGTAATGTAAATACATCTTTGAAATAATGTTTCTTAGAATGCAAATGCATAACTGAAATAATTCATTGATAGGCTAAATTATTCTTGAACTAGTTATGTTCTACTTTGTATATCTCCGGGTTATGGAGTAGAAAATCCTAGAAAGAAACTTTGAAGCAAAAGTTTCATAATAAAGCTGCAGATTTCATTAGGTCGGATTTCAGAAATCGTTTTCTGACATAGCAAATCTCTTCAAAACTTGACTGTTTTTCCTTGAGAGATAAAGCATATCATGCTTTTTCGAAACATATAATTAATAAAAAACAGAGTCTTGTGCTAAGAGTTATGGCAGTTTAAATGCGGATTTGTTATTTCATGGCAGCAAATACTTATTCTTCATTTTTGACATGCTTAGACTTAAAATTTCAGAGAGATGCACCTAAGTCAAAATGTAGACTCAGAAAAGGAGCTTCTTTTGCTTCTATTCTTGAGGCGTTTGGTTGCTTATATCTCTTGCTATTGTCATTTAACTAACAAACTATGTAGCTCTCTCCGTCTACTTTTTGGAGGCTATCGGTAATTTTGATTATACTATTATATTTTGAACTGCAATTTTTGGGATTTAAGAAAAATCTCAAGTTTTAATTCCATTTTCTCTTTCTTGTTAGGGCAAAAGGATACAATTGGTGATCGATTGATAAACCGAGAGACCCAATGTACCTTTGGCCCTTGCATCGCTGCAGGGATTCGCGCTAACGTTTGCATGATTGGCTGCAGGTACGGGCTCTCTCCTCCAATTGTCTCTATTTTGCAAACCGGGTTGGTGTTAACGTGGAAGGTTATGGAATGACGCAAAAAATGTAACTGTATCTTATGCACTTTGTATGTTATTGTCTAAACTATTCAATTTCAATTCAATAATAGTGCATTTTGCAATTTTCGATATTACTTTATGTTTTTCGCTTAAAACTTTGCTGCAACAACTTTGCATTAAGGTTACATGGTTTTGGGGCTTGAGAAATCAGCCTTCTATCAGGTTGCCTTGAATGTTAAGTGTTGAATTATGTTTATGAATATTTTGCAACTACTTTTCATTGAGAATACATGGTTTTGGGGCTTGAGAAATCAGTCCTCTACTAGGTAGCCTTAATGGAAAGATATACTTTCAATAATGCTGCACGTTGAAAGGAAAAACCTGTTTATGTGAAAATAATGAACAGCTTCAGACAAGTATTGAGCTTATTTAGTATTCTTGTTGGACTCATTTGGTTTAGGGCCTGGGTAGTGCCAGGACAGAATTTCTCTAGCTTCGGTTAAGTGACCAGGTTAGGAGATGGATTTGGCTAGTATGGATTTGGTATGGAGTATGGATTGTCACGGCTATATATATAAAGAAATCGAATTTTTCGCATAAGCAAAATAGCAGTTTCGCTTACGCAAAACTGTTTTCGCGTACGTGAAATAGAGGTTTTGCTTACGCAAAAATAAAAAAATAAAAAAATAAAATAAATTTATTTTCGCGTAAGTTTAAATAAATTTATTTAAACTTTTATGGGAAACTGTTTGCGATAAGCGAAAGCAGTTATTTTAAAAAAAAAAAAAAATCGAATTAATTTTTTTTTTTCCCTCCCCCTTTTTTTTTTTTTTTTTTTCACGTAAGCGAAATAGCTATCCATATTCTTTACAAGAAAAGTATTCATATCATGCGCCTATTTCCTCGAAAGGACCTGAAGAAGTAAGCTCACATTTATTGCTATTATAACTACTACAAGAGGGAGCCTCTTTTATTCCTAGAGGTTGTCATCGTATAAAGGCTTCTGTTGCAAGGCAGCTCCATCATTACAAAAAGGAGCTGCTATGAACAATAATGCTCAAATATCTGGTATCTACCTCCTGAAGCACACCAAAACATTTGAATATGTTACCATCAAAACTGTATACTGCAGCTACAAAAATCCAAGCCTCCCATCCTGTAAATCCAAGCAATATCAAGCACGCAATACATAAGATTCACTGAGTCATTCCATATCTCCATCTAACATGACAATAGCCACTCAACTGCAGTGATTGCGGGGATTGCGACAAGGTATTAAAGAGTGGCTAAAACTCTTCAAAATCTAAATGCCTAGGGTTTAGCCGGGATTGTTTGCTGCATGGAGTGCTGAATTGCCTTCTTTGAAGCTGATTAGGTGCACCATGATCAAATAAAAAAGCCATGCCAAAGCTATTCAAGGACCTCTTTCATTCGATCATGCTTTGATGGATATTGAATTTGAATCTATAAGTTGTTTAGACTAAATGTTCTGAAGAATGTTTTGATGACCATTTTAAGCTTTAAGTAGTGACTTCTTCTTGCAATTGTTGACCCTAAAGGGCTTCATGTACAAAATTAGCCATTTGAATACATTTGACCCCAACTTAAATATGTGCATTACTTTAAATGATATTGTTTATTCCTTATGAATTGTACTTTGAACAACTTTGTTATCATTTCGTAAAAGAACGTATTAAATCAGTTGTCATGCATATACTAATAAGTGCTCAAAGTTTGAAGTTAAATAGTTGCAATTTAGCTGGGGACGAGGAAAAATTCGTCCACACCAGAATTTCATGTCATATAAATTTTACACTTTAGCCGAGTGGGAAGATAATTAAAGGGCTTTATTTTATCAAATTTCGCCAAGAAAAAAAAAACTATGAACTCTTGTTTTTCATAGATTTAGCCAACCTTAATTCGAATAGAAAACTATATAGGGCCCTTAAAATTTACGCAGGATTGCGGTCCTTCAGGTTGTAGCGAGTGCAACAAGAAAAATTCCAGGACATACATCTATCATAACACACAATCGCTAGACAATAGCCGCACAATTACAGTGAGTGAGGCCTTCAGGTTCAGCTAACACTAACCTACATGAACTAAAAAAACTTGAAAAACATCAGAAGAATACTTCTTACCAGTCAAGAATCTGATGCATAGAAGGTAAAGCACTAAGAGAAGCGGCCCAACCCTAGCGATGAACTCTGTTACACAAGATTCTATATTAACTTAAAGGAAGCCTTGCCACTATAGCCAAGAGCTAAGAACAAAGGTAGCTGCAGATCATGCTACTCTTCTAGCCATGGATTTGTGGCTCCAAGCTCTGTAAGCAACGGACAAATGCCACTGCTGCCCTAAACGGAGCTACCAACCTAACAATCTTGTTGCTATTATCTTTTCCACCCGTTAGTTGATGTTGTTTTTCCTTTTATTCTACCAATTGGTGATGCTCTTTTTCTATGTATAATTTTTATACTAATGTTTCATGGGTGCTTAGGATTTGCTGGATTTATTTTCCTTTCTATATAGGTCGTTGCTCGCCTGCGGATGCACATTCTTCTTCTTTTTTTTAAGACTTAATGGGTATTTTCCATGTATTCTGCCTTTGTCAAGTATTCTTTGTATCTCCCAAATCTACTGCATAATATATTTAGCTTCGCCATATGTTTTTTTTCATCTCCAAGACATCATCGAGGTCGTTGGAGGCATTTTCTCATATGTTTATCTTCCACCATTGGGGCATCCTCGAGGTCATTGGCAACACTTTCTCATTAGGATTTTTTCTCAAAAACCAGAAAGGGTTCTTTATCCTGATAAGAAGTTGTCGCCAATATCCTCACTCTTGCCTATGCATGGTGTATTATTTTAGTTTTACGGGGTAGCTCGACATTGTTCCTATGGTCAACTCTGCGCTCTTTTTTTTTCCCAAACATTATACATTGCTCTTGTGGTGAATGACAAGTCTATCTGTTATCGAAATGTCTATGATCTTAGAAGTTCAAATCTTTGAAAGGAGGCAGAGGTCAGATATTGGTAGCACAAAGGTTAACTAGTTGATCAAATGTTTAAATAAAAGCAAACTTTGACAAAAAGCCCTGCCAATGTTGTTTGTCCAAGTAATAGGTATATAGATAGTTAGTTTTCTGTCATACCACATGGCAAGATCCCATAGGGATATATGACAACCTTCACCAAGATGTTAACCTAGTAGCACTTTAACTCTTAAGCGAATAAATGTGGATGCAATTTTTGTGATTCCTCATAATTTTGCTGGCATTCTCTCCTTCATTGGCACAAACACTTTCAAATATGTTTTTTCTGAAATGCCACTGCTCAGATTTGAATTATGAGTAATTAAAACTACTATTGCAACTATCAATAAATATATACTTTAATGTTCTCAACAATAGTTATGACGAGCCAAATTGGTTTGGATTAAAGTAGCTTCAACTACATCTCAGAATCAAGACCATCATCCCATGGAAAATATTCATATCTTTCTCCCACTTTATACTTTTGCGACTTAGATTTAGAGTCATCAATACTGGTAAGAGCTGTTGCTAAATGGGATGGAGTCAGATGTCGATTGGAGTCCTCTCTATCACAGGCATCTCCATCATATCTCTTGAATACTAATTGAAAGATACTTTTAACTCTAGATGATGTCAGCCTATATAATCGTACTAGAAACCAGGTCAAACACAAAATACAAGGAATCCCACCAGCTATACTTGTCCCCATCATGTTTGCTTCGTATTTGAACATGGAAGGTAATACTATGAATCCTGCTGCTATAAATGCTCCAACGACAAATATGATAGAGAATGCTAACAAGATGGCAGCAACTACTAAGCCTTGTCGAATAATTGAGACAGCTGTAGCTATATAAATGTCACCGGTAGGTAGCACGGCACTAGCCCCTGCCAGAACGGTTGCAATTGCAAAAAGAAACGAGAGACTATTAAATGCCCAGAATGTTCTTAATCCTAAATGTTTAGGATATTCTTGCTTTATGCTTCCAATTGGAGGTTGAAGCCACCCACCAAATGTTACGCTTGCAATAAGGGCTGCACCAACCAAGATGGCATTTGCTGCATCTACATAAAGTTGGCGATCCCTATACAACGTTTCCAAATGGGATCGAACATCTTGTCTCTCCATCAACTCCTTCATGATATCTCTAAACTTCATTTCTGTTGCATACTGCAATGCAGTCTTTCCAAATTTATCTTCTGCATTGGCTACGAGCGGCTTCTCGAAGTCTTCACCCCTACAAAGGATAGATACAATTTTTCTATCATTTAACAATGTTGCCCAATGCAATGCTGTTCGTTTAGTAGAACCACCTCGTTCATTTACGATGTCCTCAGTTCCATGATGTTGGATAAACTTGGCAACCTCAAACTTTCTTGTATGTAAAGCTATGTAGAATGGTGTCATATCATTGATAAGTTCATCTTCAGGAGTGGGAGGAGTGAGCCTTTTCAATAATTGTTTCAACTTGGAGTCATCTTGTAGGGTTTGTCTAACTTTTATTGCCCATCTGTCAAAATCATCTCTTACCCATTGCTTGGAACCAAAATTCTTGATAGCGACAAATTCCTCAGCAAATGGAATGTGGGAATGAGCAAGAGCAAGAGACAAAGGCCTTTGCTGTTCTCCATCTTCCTCTAACAAATCACTAATACTTTGTGCAAGTATATATACAACACCTGGATTTCGATTTCCCTTCATGGCAGCCCAATGCATTGGAGTTCTACCAAGATTGTCTTTGTTAGTCATATGATCTTGCAACGTTTTCTCTATAGAATTTTTTTTAGCTATAATTTGATCTTTTATCTTTTGGATGAGCCATTGAATATCTTCTCTTGTTGCGTAGCCAGCTGCATAATGAAGAAGCATGGCACCATTGTTGTGGGTGGACATTACATTCAAATCCACAGTATTGATTCCTCTAAGGAAGACACAAATAGTCATGACAACGGGATTGGTTAAATAACGACCATTGGCATCATGATCGTAGGACTCATCACCGAGGCCCATGGGCAATTCTCCAAGATTATTTGCAGCAAATACATTAGCCTCTTTCTTCACAAGTATTTCTATGACTCCAGTGGATCCTTTTCTTGCAGCCCAATGAAGAGGAGTATTCCCTTGTAAATCTGTTGCGTGAACAGATGCTCCTTTACTAATCAGCCATTCTACAGCTTCAATGTGCCCATTCCAAGCAGCATAGTGCAAGGCTGTCATTCCAAGTTTGCCACTTTTATCGTCTGGATGAGCCATTAAGATGCTCATTACACTTATACTACCGCATCTTGCAGCAAAATGGAATGGAGTTGCTTCGGATACATCACAGGCATTTTTGTTGGCGCCATTGTCAATAAGGAATTGAACAGCATCTAAATTTCCTTTACCAGCAGCATAATGCAAAAGGGTTAAGCTCTTACCATTTGGAAGGTCTGGCGGATCTGAGGAGACGGTGCGGAAGTGCAGCCATAATTGCTCAAGTACTGTGGCGCTGCCATGAAGAGCAGCCTCGTGCAATGGTGTATCCCCTTCATGGTCTTTCTTGTTAATGTCTTCAGCAGCGGGGTTGTCGAGAAGCTCTGATATTATGGATTCACGACCATATTCTGCAGCAATATGCAACGGTGTAGCATTTCTTTCGGTTACTTCTGCGCGCACATCAGCCCCGTTATTTATGAGACTTTTTACTATTTCCAAATGGCCTCGTCCACAAGCCCTATGCAATGGAGTAAACCCAGCTGGATCCCTGCACTCTAAGACTTCTGCTGCTCTTTCCCTCAGCAAAATTTCAAGCTCATCTTTCTTGCCCTCATCCACAAGCCTGTGTATTTGTAAGTAGTCGGATTTGTGGGTGTCGTCCAACGAATACGCTCCATCTGATGATGTCCTGCTGCTGCTCTCCATACTGCTCAGACATGATCCGCACAATACATTCATCAGATTCCGTGGCCTGAATCTTGTGCTATTTTCAACTTCTTCAATATCCAGCAGATGTGATCCGCTGCTGTTGGGCACTGCCTGGCTGCTCATTATAGCTATCAGATCTACCTCTGCAGAGTCTTTACCAAACTCTAACACTATTTTAGTCAGCGTGGGCAGAGTTTCGTTTCGCAACATCTAGAGGTTTGTTGCCCCTAAAACAGGCCCACAAACAGGACGTTTCCTATTTCAGCATAAGATATTTCTGTATCGGGATGCAACTTCATACCAGACATGAATAATGTTAATGGCTTAGTCTTTTCTTATCCAATCCTATTCATGAATAGGTAATGTTAATTGATTAGCCTTATCTTATTCTATCCTATTATATCTTACCTGTGTGAGTTTTTGCAAATGTTTTTTTTTTTTTTTTTTTTTTTTTTTTTTTTTTTTCGCACGTTTGCACAAACACAAGTTGACACTTTAAAATAATTTTAGAGTGGCCACGTTGATGCCAGGTGAGACTTTTATTCACGTGGATGCTATTACAAGCGTTCGATTTCATCTATGGCTGTGAAAATTTAAGGAAATTCCAAGTGGGATGTCGGTTACCGGAAGGTTGCTTCAATTCAGAGATGGATTACTTGCAATTCAGAGATGGATCGCTCCCTCTCATATTACTTCTTCAACTTTTCTTCGTTCTCCAAATTTCCAGCAATTTTTAGTCTGACCCATCCTATTTTCATCTGCCTCATCCACATCTAAATTGGGTCGATTCTCAAATCGCCTTTTGATTTCAATTGGCTATAGCGGAAAATTTAGCCAGGGACGATTTGCCAGAGTTAGTTTTTGGAGTTCTGTAGGGTTTGCCGGCCATGTTCTAGAGCTCTCTGTCACTCATCTGAGTCCTTGTAGGCGGCTATTGCCATAAACACAATAGCCCAATACAGAGACGGCCATCTTCATTTTCGGTGTGCATTCACACAGGTAGGCCGTTTCTACAATGCATCTTCTACGGCCTACAATGTATGATGCTCCGGTTTGATAAGCTTCCCGCAATTCCATGCCAGTATCAGATCCAATGTCTATGTACCATTTATTGCTTGTTGATACTTTCTTGTCTTCACACATGCTTTGAAAATGTTCGTTGTATCTTCAGGCAGTACTATGCAATGGAAACTTGCATTTGGAAGGGGTAAAAAACATGTATAAGGAAGGGACAATCATGGGCAGTTGTTCGTTCTAGAGAAATTGCCATCACGTAAGAATACCGATTGGAGTAAAGGAATGGCATTGTTCGTTTTTTGTTGGTAATTAGTAATGCCTCCAATTAGTCTGAGGTAGTTTACTAAAGCTACAGGACAAGTAATAGCATTCCTAGCTCTAACTTTGGTGTAAGACAAGTTTTGCCTTCCAGTAGTAGTAGTACGTTATTATGCCAGCATGTACATGGGCAGCGTTGGAAGTTATGCCTCGTCTGGAGAACTCGAATTGACATATGGCATACTGAAATCGAATTGGCATTACAGCATCATGTAAGTTTGAGAGCTCACCATTGACGATTTTTTTTTTTCAATTGCATTCCCAATGCATTTTCTTATCAAATTGCTGGCATGTTGAACCCTTTGTAGCCACAAAATTGTTGCAGATGTATTCTCTTTTCAATTTTTTTCATTATCACCCTGTTCAACTCCCTCTAGATGCTCCTTCATTCGCAAGGCTATGAAAAGATAGGAATTAATATATGCTATAGAATTCTTTTAGTAGTTTATGTTCCTTTGTCTCATATATTTATGTCTTTATTAGTTTTAAATGCCTCTCTATGTATTATATTGCCCTTATGCTCTCTTAATTCATCCGGCACAATGTGAAAGCTAGATGCCTTAGGTTTTCCATATGTTAAAGAGTTGTCATTATGCCCTTCCTTTCCAGTCCAGATTCCTTGCAAATTGTACCTTCTTTCTAGAATTTATTGGCCTTGTTGCAATAGATAGTCTAGTCTGGAACTTAGAAGCTACATTCATTTGTTGTTGTTGTGCAGCCAGTCCAGCATATGCATCAAGAAAATAGCAATTATACTCATCTGGCTTGAAACCAGAAGTCCATTGCATTTCCTCAGAAGAACCAATACGTCCTTGTAAGCCCCTTGCTGTACATGTGCAGAAATAGTTGCATTCCAGGCCATTAAATCTCTGTTAGGAAGTTTATCAAAAGTTCTTCGTGATTCTCATATGCTATAGTATTTTCTGTCTCCAATATTTTCTGTCTCCAAATGTATTTCACATCTGCATGTAATAAGACAACTTCAGTTACAGACAACATGCTTGTGGATGCATGAAGAGTCTCAATAACCGTAATCTTAATCTTTGCTTCTGCATTTCTTGAAATAGCTGCAATTCTTTTAGGGTAGAAGCATAAAAGGGTGATTGAATTTTTTTGTATATTAATATAAAAAAATGAACTGGGTTAAAGTATTTGTCAGGGATAGGTTCAATACTGTATACGTTTTATATGTAATACGTATTTTTCGTTTGATACGGCACAAATTTGACGTTTAATACGTCAAAAATATGTCCAAAAAAATTTCCGGCGTCGAAAAAATTTCGCGTAAGTGAAACCTTCAGTTTCACTTACGCGAAACTTTTTTCGCTGTAAAAAGCGAACCGGTTTAAGCTTTTGAAAAAAGCCGAAACTTAAAAAAAATAAATAAATAAATAAATAAAATTTTTTTAAGGCGTATTAAGTTTAAACCTGTCATCAGCCGACGAAAATAATAATAAAAAAATTTTTTTTTTGACGAAAAAAGTAAAAAAAAAAAAAGATTTTTTTTTTTCGATTTTTAATTCGGTTATTCTGTAGTTTAAATACGAAGATTTCGCTTTATATATAAAAAATATAAAAAAATAAAAAATAAAAAATAAAATAATTTTTTTTTTATTTTATTATTATTGCGATGACCCTCGCCTGGCGTGCCACATTGTATTGTGCCATGCCAAGGGTGGGTGTCACTGCTGACGTGAAAATAATAATAAAAAAAAAAATTAATTTTTTTTTTCGAAAAAAAAAAATTTTGAATTTTCAATGGATAAAGTCTCCTCAAGAAAACTAACGACAACCCATTGTTAAATCTTTTGGGATGTAAATATATTTCAAATAAGCAAAAACCATATTTTTAAGGTTTAATATGGCTTGTATTGAAAAAAAAAAAAAAAATCGGATTTTTTTTTTCAAGATTTAATGCAACAAAAGCCCAAAGATTTTTTCATGAGTAGATCAAAAGTTTTAAAAAACAAGCAAAAGTTTCGCATAAAAAAAAAAAAATATTAAAAAAAAATATATATATATATATATATATATATATATATATATATATATATATATATATATATATATATTTTAATTTTCGTGTTTAAACTGAAGGTTTCACTTACGAAAAAGTTTTTACCTAAGTTTAAATCGAAAGTTTTGCTTGTAATTTTTTTTTTACGGTGGGTTAAAAAATCTGAAAAAATATGTATTGCTTAGAAAAATACGTATTTTTGGACTTTATACGTCTGAAAAAATAATTTAATACGTATAGAACCTATCCCTGGTATTTGTAATGTACATTTTGAATTTTACATGGAGTTGCCTATCATTAATAAATGTGGTTGACGTCCAATATTCTCCATAATTATACCAAATTCTTTCGAAATCTTGGCGCACATTTTGAACTTTCCTCAATCGATCAAACATGGATCATCCATTTTGAATTTGTACACTAGACTTGAATTCATTACATTTTGAATCTGTAAATGTAAAATACTGGCACTTTTTTTGCCCACCCTTTCATGGTTCTATCCTTTAGGATTCGTATTAACTAGTTTTTGGGAGCTTCTCAGGCCTAATTCAATTTCTGTAAACCTTTCAGGCGTTAAGCAAAGCCAACCAAGTCTCCTATTTGCCATTAACTGTTGAAAGTTGTGAATTTGGTCTTCAAGAGAAGGTGCATGCCAAACATAGTGTCAAATTCCTTGCTCACCGTTGCATCTTAGGAGGTACGTGACTATTGACTTGTCAAACCAAGCAAATTATAAACAGTGTATCAATTGACCCTTTTCGTGAATGGACTCTTTTATCTCCTACCAGGCACCATATTATTCTAACTTCCAGTCCTATAAAACATTTAAGAGACTTGATTAACAGAAGATTGATCACACATATAAGGCCTTTGTCAAAAAGCATGGTAGCAGCAAATCACACAATCAAAGAGATTTGCCATTAGCATTGTAGCTGTTCAAGGATTTAACATATTTGTTGGAAGGCTCCTATGTCCAAAGAATATTTACTGATTGTTATAGTTGATTTATCATCGCACTTCCTTTATTGTTTTCAATAGGCCTGAGGTAGTTGTCTATGAGCAGTGGAGGAGAGAATTGGGTTTTTCGGAGAAGGCAATAACTAAAATGTTGTTCATATTATATGCTGGTTTTCTATCCATGTTGATATAACTTATTCCTGCCCAAGTGCATGCATTAGAGACGTTGGCAGAGCTCCAGCCAGATATCAGATGTTGCAGATAGGATAGGCCGCAGATTCTTTCAGGTATTATGCCACTGAGATTCATTCGAGCTCGAGTAAAACTCTGTTAGAATTGCATGCAACTCCTGTCCAAGTGCATACATTAGAGTTCGTCCAGCTTCAGCCAAACAAGATTCGCCATGGATTGCCATTTATGCCTTGGAGCATGACCTTTGCATCCTCCTGTAATGCAAGGCTCTGCCCAAACGCTCTGCTGCAGTGACATGCATAAATAGCAGCTGAACAAAGTAGAAAGAGTGTGCCATGTTGTCATTCGTTTTGATTCCATTACTTGCATCTTCCAATCTTCTGTACATATTTGTTTGCTTTCTGGCTTGATTTGCTAAGTTGTTTTCCATGGCAAAGGGACCATACACCAAGTCAAACAAGGCGATCTGCATCTTCCGTCCCATCATTACAAAAACTATGCATTAAGTTTTGCCATCTTAGACACTGTTTTCATTTTCTAGGTAAGATTTACATCCATATTTCCTTTTGTTTTCCCATGTTTGTTGCATTTCTGCATTTCCTTATGAGTAACTGAATAGCAGAATTCCATGATCTTTCAGTCATGGATCCTATATTATAAAGTTTTAGTGCAAGTAATGGACCACGCCCTAAATTCGACGGCCGAGATTTCATGATGCAATCCTAGGGCTAAAAAGTGGCCTAAAAAAGGCTAAAAAAGTTACGTCGAAAAAAATATTAAAAAAAAAAGGGCACATCAAACCCTAAGAGTAGCCGATTTCACCATTTTCTCACCAGCATTTTGTATACAGAGCTTCTGGCTATGGCAATATGGCTTGCCCCTTTGGATTGGATGGCCGAGAAAGCTCTAGGGTCCTTTACCTACTAAACTCCTTAAGGAATTTTCTGTCCATATCTTTCGGGCCTTTCGGAGTTGATGCTCACCTGCATGCAGAAACACAAAGGAAAGATCACGAATGGAAGTGGTGAAGGTTCTCAAAACCGGATGGATTTTTGATCCCCTTCAAACATGATCATCCATTTTCGATTGACAGTTTGGAATGGCCCGATACTGTACTATTTGGAATCCATACAATAGTCCTGATAAGACGTTGAAGGTATGCCTCTACCTTTCAAAAAAGATCTTAGGTAGCTCCCAGATGAAAGATCTATAGCTGGAGGATTTGATCGAAACTAAAGAAAATGCGAATTGAAATATTTGCTGTTTGTTGCATGGGCAATTTCATGTAAGTATTTGCATATAAATTAAGCTCTGTATGAGGGAAGGATATCATATTCTGTAAATTTTCATTTGTTTGCTCTTTAGCTCTAACAGCATTTACTCCTTCCAGGATTGCCAAGATAGAAATTATTAAGAGTTTGCTTCTCTGATGGTAAAAGAATATTTGATAACAAACTACTTCAAAGGTGTGATTAGGATTGTCCATGATGCTAGCATTGGGACCTTGCCCATTTGTTAAGAATGTATATTTTCTTTTGTTTAGAAATTTGCTTGGGAAGGCTCCAGTCCAATCAGGCGGGCTATGGCTATTGCAGGTAAGCAGTGTCTATGCCCAAAGATTTTCTACAGATTTTTTTAAGCATGTTATTCACGCAGGTTTATGATTCATGGAGCAGTCTCAGCTCTTCATACGATTTTATATTGCATAGCAATGATGCTCACTGATTCCAAATAACGCTCCTACACCAGCATAAAAATCCATCTATTCTCTACTCAGTTCATAAGTTTAACTCCTTCAATCGAGCTAGCAGATCTGGATATTCAGATGATCCTTGAGACTGCCAGTGCTGCAGCATAGCTGTCTGGATTTGGGCTTAAAATGGTATTTGGAAAAAATTTCTACTTCCATTTATTGTGTTTCTTCATTGTTATTGTGCATCAATATCTGGATGTCACAAACAGAAAGAGATGCTTAGGTAGATGTAAATGGTGGTGCGCATCAATATCTGGATGTCACAAACAGAAAGAGATGCTTAGGTAGATGTAAATGGTGGTGCATGAGGAATAAGATAATGCTAAAGTAAACCAGATCTGCAAAAGTCAAGAGTGAGAAAGCAAAGTGTTATTGCAGCATCAAGAGCAAGGGTTATTTTACTGTTTTTGCCAGACAGTTCTAACACAAAGAACTTCACGGAATATGTCATGCGCACCTTGCAAAAACGGGTCTAAGGATGTGTGTGCCATATCTCTGTATGAGGGAAGGATATCATATTCTGTAAATTTTCATTTGTTTGCTCTTTAGCTCTAACAGCATTTACTCCTTCCAGGATTTGCCAAGATAGAAATTATTAAGAGTTTGCTTCTCTGATGGTAAAAGAATATTTGATAATAAGCTACTTCATTAGGATTGTCCATGATGCTAGCATTGGGACCTTGCCCATTTGTTAAGAATGTATATTTTCTTTTGTTTAGAAATTTGCTTGGGAAGGCTCCAGTCCAATCGGGCGGGCTATGGCTATTGCACGGTTGAGAGGCATGCACGATGAGGTTTCTGGCACTTTAGAATTAATGCGTGGAGGGTCTGCCTTTTTCTCCTGGCAGAGCAAATGGGCTGTTCATTCTACGCGAGGATGCAGCAGGATGAGCCAAGTAAGTCAAATGATTTCTACATTTGTTTGAATTTTCTTTTGCTTTCATACACATTATGCACCATTCATGCTTTGTGCTTTATTCATGCATTGTTGCACTGCAGCAGGACTTTACAATGGAGCCATTGATGAATGGTCGGGGCAATGATATGATAATGGAAGCCACAAAGCAATATACCATTCATGCATTGTGCTCTATTCATGCATTATTGCCCTGCAGCAATATACCATTCATGCATTGTGCTCTATTCATGCATTATTGTGCAGCAAGACTTCGTAATGATTATGTTTGTGACATTAATCATCTACCAGCCCTTTAGCCCTTTAGCCTTTCCTGCTTTTGTTTCTACCAGCCTTCAAGCTTTGCATTTGGAGATTGCCAAGCTGTATCTTAGGCCAAATATCCATGTTAAATAAACAAACACGTTGAGATTGAGGTTGAGCTTAGGCCAAAGATCCATGTAACAAATTATCCTGTATCACCAATGACTTCAGATGAACCATGACCTTTTGTTCATTACTCCAATCTCAAATAAACAAACACATCAAATATCCATTCACGTCAAAACATGTCAAAACATGTCAAAACATTTCCAGTGCATCGTAAACATTTCCAATGGTTCTCTTTTAAAAAAGGCTTTTCTTATTAGAAAAAGGTCTATGCCTTTTTATTTTTTCATCTACGGCCCTTCTTTAGCCCTTTAACCTTTCTGTTTTTGTTTCTACCAACTTTCAAGCTTTGCATTTGGAGAGTGGCAAGTTTATCTTAGGCCAAATATCCATGTATCAACCAAAATGAGAAGCAGGCATCTGTGAGTTATGCAACTGCAGTGGACATGGCAGTCATTCAAGATGTTTTTCAGGCAACTATGTCTGCAACTGAAGTATTTTCTTCTTTTTTTTGTCACTCAAATTCTATAACTATGCCATTTTCTCATTAGAGTTCATCTTCTATAAATACAGATTTTCTCATTAGAGTTCATCTTCTATAAATACAGAGTTTACAAGCAGCCATAAACTGCCAGGCACAATACTAAAGTAATCATTGATTAACTGCCTTTGTTGTGAAGTTTTTTGTCATTGTTTTTGCATGGAATTCCCTTCCCACCTTGATAAGAGTATGGATTACTATCTGGTTCCAACCACAATTCATATTACAATTCCTACTAAATCTAACCATGTTAATCATTAGGATATGGAGATCATAATACCTATAACAACGAATCTGTGGATGTAAAGTAAAGTAGGTTGTGCACTATTGCAATACATGATATAGTCATTTTCTCTTGCAACAAAAGTCATACTTCTGAAATGATAATGTCTACAACCATTAATTATTATAGACATTCATGCCAAACACTACATTCCCACACTACGTTTTCACTATGTTTGTGGGTCATTCCGGGGCCCAAATATAGCTCAGGAACACTGGGCTTGATTACAAAAGCTACAAAAGTTGGATTATTGACGCTTTTCTTATTTCTCCCAACTTATGCCCAGCAACGCTGGGCACAATTACTAGTAAAGCATAAGAATGTCAAGCAGATTTTTAAGCTCCTGAGATATTCTCTCTTAGAGAAAGTATTTTTTTCCAAAGCATTTTTCAGTTATCATGCTATGTTTAATGAGAGCAGAATATATTCTTTTTTTTTTTTTTTTTTGAAGAATATAAGAATATATTAGACCACTAGAATGCGATCAAGTACAATGATAAGTGTGGTGCTAAGAAATGAAGCGCCCATCATGATCCACAATCTGTAGGAATGTCGACCAAATTTCCCGCTTAACTGTGCCAGACAAGCTTGAAACTTGGTAAGCCTGCCACAACTTATGCCTCAAGATCGGAACCAACCGACTGCATTCTGAAAGACCTTCGCTCTCCGTCTTTTCCAAATCAGCCACAAAAGCCAAGCTCTGCGCATAAATGAAACGCCTGCCGCTTGGCCACTGCCCACCTGCTAGGAAGGACTCCCAAGAGAATCTTCTGACTGCATAGTGAAGTCCCGAAGAGGGCTCTCACCCAGGACCAAGCTGCCCCTACCTCTGTGCATAGGACAAAGCAGTGCTCAATGGTCTCACGTCGCCTCCCACATAAAGGGCATGTTTCCGCTACCTGAGGCTTGAACCTGTGGACTCGGACATTCACCCTGAGGCTACGGTGCAAGATCCGCCACAAAAGGGTACGGATTTTAGGAGGAGGCAATGTATTCCACGCCCACTTCCACATGGCGTGCCACTTACTCCCGAAGCTTAAGCGACCACTTATCCGGCGGCAACATGTCCCGAGCTTAGGAGCCCATAAGCCCGATGCTACAAACCGAGATGCATCAAGTCCACTATGCGACTTCCAAACGCTGATTGACTTGAGAAAACAACTGCAATGGAATAGCATTGGCAATTTGGCCCAAGTCCAGATGTCCCCACCAAGGCCAAATCTCTCCCTAAAAACTCCCACGGGCCAGATGACCCTCCCAATACCAAATCCACGGATAGATGTTACCCCAGTAGCAATCCATCTACCGAAAGTAGGCGGGTGTAGGGAAGAGGCCAAAGGAGATGCAGAGTCCAAGGGTACCCAGAGGAAGGGTGATGAGGCTACCATACACCTGCTAGGGTCCAATGAAAAGAGACCCTTGACCACCTTCCAGGCCTTCAGCAGACCCTTAAGAAAAGGCGAAGCATGAGGGAATGGCCGCAAATCCTCAAACAGAGCCCACGGCAAGCGAAAGGAATAGCTGGCTTCCTAAACACAATAGAGTGACGGGCGATCGCGGCTAACAGAGCCAAACACAGGGATTGTTGCTCCCGCAACAACCGCCAGATGAATTTCGACACTAGAACCTTTCGTGGTGCAATGACACATCAAGCATACCCAAGCCCCACAGCATGGGGGGCACACACTTCCACCATGTGACCTTCACTGTAGCCCCCTCCTCATTCCCTCCCCAAACAAAATTGCGAATGGTGTCATCCAACTCCTTAACCACACTTTCTGGCACAAGTATGCAGGAGGCTGCGTAAACATGAGTGCTACAGAGCACTGACTTGGCTATCAGAATCGTACCAGCCATGGTGAGCTTACTTCCCCTCCACCAATTCAAATGCTGCTTAAGATTCTGTAATGTCTCCGCCCAAATTGCCCTAGCATTAATGTCCAAGCCAAATAGGATGCCTAACAGTTTGGCGGTAATGCGATGTGTTAAAGCCGGGGAAGCCCGACTCAACCACGCAGGAGGAGGTTCCTCCAGCACCCACATGGCCGAACACTTTGACCAGTTAAGCAAGCATCCCGAAGCTAAAGAAAAGGCATCCAGAATATTCTTGGCTGCCTGGAGATTTGTGACGTCCCCTACTCGTATACGGTGCACTCACCGTATACAAACAGGAGTTCATCCCCCATACCAGCTCCATGCTAATACTTCACATGACACTCAAGAACCGTGGCGGGTGCCGGGGAAGAGTGAAGGGTCATTGCACCCCCGTCTCCCTCGGGGCCTACCTAGGCTGAAGCGTAAACATACATGTCGTATTAGCACATACATCAACATCATATGACCATCACGAAGGATGGTCCTCCACATATCTGCATAGACAAAGATCAGCACATCACATAGGGAATCCTACCCAAGGTTGGACTCAAAGGGATGACCGGCGGCTTGGGTCTCGAGTTCATTGCGCCGAGAATTCATGACAATGGATTTGGTTGGCATATGAACATGGCATAGGGTTGTCCACTCCATCCGCCCCTCCTGTGCACACTTTGCAGAGTAGGCTGAAAAGTGTCGGGACCTGGCCAGAGCCCGCACGGATGCATAGCCAAGAGGGCTATTCACGGGTTTCATCTCCCGATTCAGATGGGGCAGGTAGGGATCATTCCCTCCAGAGATCTACATGCTGACTCAAGGTGACTAGAGGGCCACCGCCCGTATTCGACTTGAACTCAATGGAAGGTCATATTTACCACCTCACGAGTGTCGAGCACATGCCTTGCCCACACGCAGTGGCAAGCCATTAGGCCTAGTCACAATGATCCCTGGTAGGCTTTACACACCAGAGGGATCGTTCAAGAGTCAGGACATGAACCTCCTTCTTAGCCAGTCTGGCCCCTTCACCCACAACCAGGTGGGGCTCTTGTACACAGGCCAAATCTATAGTGTGCTAGAGAGGCTACTCTAGGAGCATCTACTACCAAGCTTTGGGTCTCTACCCCCCTTCCCAATACAAGGAGTTCATAGAGATACATCATCCATATACATAACAGGAGAACTAAAGAACTATATCTACTCTACATCATAGAGTTAGGTTCTTTAGTTAGAGGCTGACATCTAGAGATTTAGAAGGCTGCTATGGGCAATTTAATAGGCTAAACCTATTGATTCTATGACTGGAATAGGGTTTAGACTATCTAATTGGCCAAAACACTGATCCATGAGGGGCTCCTCGACTGAGCTCGACCATCCCTGGCGAGGCAGCTTGAATCAAGGGAAACTAATGCCGCAATCCTCTCGAGGCCAGTTCGGGGAGGCGGTTTTTGGCTGTTGAGGCAGCCAAAGCAGAGTTCTAAAACCCTAGAATCGAAATTGGGCAAGTTAGGGTTTCCTACCCTATATATAGACAAGGGGGTTGGCTAGGGTTTCCAATTATCCCCTTTGGCATGTGGGATGGTGGAAATGGGCCCACTTGCCTTTAAGGGCTAGGTGGCCAAATGTGCCCACATGGAAATGTGTGCACATTAATGAATGTGTACATTGGAAAATGTGCACATTAATTGCACCTATGGGTGTGGCCCACTTGGCATGAAGTGGCCATATGGGAAAATGTGCATCTAAATGAATGTGCACATTGTTTAATGTGCACATTAATAAATGCGCACTCCTTGCACGTTGCCCCCTAGGGCTACTAGCCTAGCTACACGTTGGCGTACACGTCAGTCGGGGTGGCGTGTAATGCGGCGTGAGGCGATTATAGTATACGCCCCGGGTATCTTTGTCTTTGGAACGTCACATTCTCTCCACCTTGAAATGATGCTGTCCGCAGCATCGTGGGTCTCCCCACCTTGGGTCATCCTAACCTGCAATCAACCTGATACATACGATAACTACTATACTACTTACACATTTATTAAGATTACCTTATGGTAATATTTTTAGGACATTACCACATCATTATATTATGAAATAAGTTATCAATTCACAACATCACTAAAACAGGTTACTCAATAATCCACTTAACATGACACTTAAGTTTATCAAAATTAAAATTAACGTTCGAGGTACTCTTCATTCCTTGCAACACATTCCAACAAAATTTGTGTTGCAAGTCTTCGTAGCTCGACCTCCTTGCCCTCCGGAGCGCTCTATTGGTCTGCAGGTCGACACTACGTTAGTACCATTTAGTTATTAATAAAATTTTGGTTATATGGTGACCACCCCACCTATCTACATGGATGCATGGCTAATCTCCCGGCGTAGGAAGAGGGTGAATCTTCCATTGTGGCCGTGGAGTGGAGGCGGCTTATATGCCTATATGCGCTCATGCCTACACCCTAGTTGCCCAACGTGGAGGATAGGTCCTTCCAGGTATATGGGGGGTAAAGGCCTGATTCCTCCTATCAAAGCATATATGGGGCTAGAGGTGCTTTTCCTATCGGTGCATTCCTCAATGACCTCCTTTCTCGAGGTCGTCTACTTCCGCGTGGGGACAGTAGACTTTCTAATCTACCTTCCACTTTCGCCTAAGCGGAACGCGGTCATGCCTACATTGACATTACACCCGCCCTAGAGATCACCGTAGTGGTCCCATCATCGGTAACAACGATCGCGACCCATACTAAGCATAGGTTGCATCGTGGATTAATCTTAACTACACAAGAATTAACCTACACAAATCGACATGCCCGAGCGATTTCTTGGAGATGACCTTGCCGTCCCATTGCTCCATAAACTGTGGGTACTGCTTTACTAAATCTTTCTTGAGTACCCATGTCGCGTCTTCCACTGGCAAGTGTTTCCACTTGACCAAATACTGGAGGAATTCTGATCTCCTTATTTTCTTGAAAGCTTTATCAAGAATAAATTCGGAACTATTTCCATTTGCTCCTCCGTCATTTCCAACAACGTTGGAGTGTCCAAGACTTCGTCTGGATTGGGAGTATGCTTCTTCAACAAACTCACGTGGAAGGCGTTATGAATCTTTAGGTGTCTTTGGCAAGTCTAGCTTGTCGGATTGATTGCCTACTCTCTTGACTATACGAAGGTCCAGCCCACCTTGGAGCAAGCTTCTTGCAATTCCGATCGAAGCCTTTTGCTTCACCTTGATCTTGAGCCATACATCATCCCCATCTTTGAATTCTCGATTGTATTCGATGCTTGTCGGCGATGCTCTTCGACGACTTCTTTGCCGCCGTGAGATATCCTCGAACTTCTTCCACAAAAGCCGCCGCATATCGGCCAACATTTGCTGCGAAACCGCGCTTTTGACACGGGGTTGTGCCAAAGTGTGCGGAGTTAGAAGATAAGCGATAGCCGTAATTGATCATAAGCGGCAACATTTGGGATGATTCGCTTGGTGCTATTGTATGCAAACTCCACCAAGTGAATAAATTCTTCCCATATACTTTGCTTATTCCGGACATAGTTTCAGTAGCATGTCCTCTAAAATCTGTTGGTCCGCTCCGCCGGCCATCCGTCAAGGGATGATACGCCGTGCTCATGGATAGCCGTGCGGATTGTCGCATAAAGAGGTCTTGCCAAAAGGCGCTCATGAACCGGATCCACGTGGGATATAATCTCCCTTGGCATGCCATGAAGCACGAAGATCTCTTTGGTGAAGAGCTTTCTTTGTATCCATAGTTTGTATCGTGGTCACGCAAGGCACAAAATGTGCCATCTTAGACAACTTAATGGACCACTACCATCAAGGCATCCTTCCCTCTTCTTTGTTCTTGGGAGTCCTGTGATGAAATCCATGCCGATTACCTCCCACTTAGCGTTTGGCACCGCTAATGGCTCCAGTGCCCCCGAATTCGAAGTGCGCTCGCCTTTGTCTGGCCACGACATAGGCGGCATTCCTTGATGTAGCGAGCTATCCGCTTCTTCATTTCGGCCAATAATAGCTTTGCGTACTTTGAAATATGTTTTCATGAATCCCGCATGGCCGGCTATTGGGCTGTTGTGCGTGTCGTGGAGGATCAATTTCCTTACACCTGATGATTCGGGTACGCACAACTTGTTCTTATGGTATAACAGGTTGCCTTCCTTCTTAAAATGTTTAAAGGCTTCCCGCTCCTTATCTGTTCTAGCCTCCCTAGAGAGACTTGCCCATACTTCCTTGAAATCGACATCCGTTGGCAAGGACTCTTCAATCTTCTTACCAAAGTCATTTGGAGATCGTCTAAATTGCATTGCAATGCACTCTAGTTGTCGGGGATGCCTTGAAAGCATCCGCTACCACGTTGAGCTTCCACGGTTTGTAGACTATATCAAAGTCATTACTCTTCAAGGAACTCCATCCACCTTCTCTGCCTCGGGTTGAGGTGTGGTTCGCGTGAATACATATTGGAGCTCTCGGTGGTGCGTATCCAAGCTGGAACTTCCTTCCCAAAAGATAGTGCCTCCAAATTCTTAATGCCCGACAACCGCCAAGCAATTCTTGATCGTGGGTGGGGTAGCGGCGTTTGGCGTCGTTCATCTTCACGGAATCATACGCTACCACACGCTCTTCTTGCATGAGCACCGCCCCTGTAGCTATCTTTTTCGGCGTCCGTCGCTTCTGAGCTTGTCTTTCTCCGGTCCGGCGGGGGTTAAGATGGGGCGGTTGTTAAAGCTTCCTTCAACAATTCAAACCACAGCTTGGGCTTTCTTGTGCCAATGCTCGCCCAATCTTTCACTTTCTCCGCCCTCGTCAAATTCACGTTGGCGGGGCTGCTATCTTAGCAAAGTTCTTCCACGAACTTCTGTAGTACTGCTAGGCGAGAAAACCGACTTCATGCATATTCTTCGGCGCCCGGCCCTTTGAATGGCGGCTTCAATCTTTGCAGGATCCGTCGAGATGCCTTCTGGCGAGATCACGTGACAAGGTACTCCACCTTCTACGTTGCGAGAAGTGGCGCCGACAACTTGGCATACAACTGGTGCCTCTTCAACTTCTCCAAAGACTCTTCTCAAGTGTTGTGCGTGCTCCTCAAGGGATCTGCTATACACCAAAATGTCATCAAAGAAAACAATCACAAAGGTGTCTAAAAACTCCACGAAGATGTCGTTCATGAGCCTCATGAAGCGTTGGGGCATTCGATAAGCCGAAAGGCATTACCATGAACTCATAATGCCCATACCGCGTTCGAAGGCGGTCTTATGGATATCTTCTTCTTTAATCGGATCGATGATAGCGACCTTAAAGTCGATTTTTGAGAAGACCTTTGCACCTTGGAGCTGATCCATCAAGTCATCTCGATCTTGGCACAAGATACTTGTTCTTGATGGTGTGCTTGTTCAAGCTGCCTATAGTCTATGCACATCCTTAAACTACCATCCTTCTTCTTAACTTGAAGAGAATGGGCTCCAAATGGCGAGACACTAGGTCTAATGAAACCTAGGTCAAGCTCCTCCTGAATCGCTTCTTTAGCTCAGACAACTCTGCGTTGTCATTCTATATGGGGCCTTGCTTGTTGGCTTTGTTCGGTTCGAGTGCTATCTCACACTCGACTCCCCTATAAGGAGGAAGCTGTTTGATCTCATCACGGAAAGAGATCATGGAACTCCGTGATCAATTTGAGCTATTTGCCCGGCAACTTGGCGAGCACTCTGTCTTCTTTGCTTTCCTCGGACTCGGCTCATCAATCTCAAGCTTGAAGATGTATGCCCACCCTTTCGCTCTTGATGCACTTGAGCAGTAAGCTTAGAAGACATGCCGCGCATGATGGGAACAACTTCCTTACTGTGATTTCGATGATCTTGCCGTCGGGCATTGGGAAGGTCACCTTCCGCTTTCCACGGTCGATAATGGCCCTGGCCGTAAGGTACTCCATTCCTATGATCAAGTCGCATTTGCCAATGCCTATTACTTCTGCCCCATCACGGATATTAATCCACGGCAAGTCGATGTGAAGTTGATTCTCTTGCTGCCGTGCGCGCTACTTGCACCACTTGCTAGGACCACGGGCCTTGGCCCGACTTTAATGGTTTCAACTTCAACATTTGAACCATTACGGGGGATGCAAAGTTATGGCTACTTCGAGTCTATCAAGACTATGAGCGACTTGGGCTTGGCCTTCCCCATTGTGGAAATTACTTTATCGGCTCTCGCTTGCTCGTGTTCGGTGTTCCTTTGGCTTCCATCTGTTGGAGTTAAGGTGCGCTCTTCTTCTTCCTCGAGTTCGAGTCGAGTGCGAGCTCGAGTCGGAAGATTCCGAGCTGGAGGATCTCCTTCTCTTGCTCCTCTTCTTGTCCCTTCACGCTCTCCGAAAGCTGATGCTTGCGACAAGCGGCGTTGCCCAGAACCCCTCACGCTGGCGGACAGCAAGGCCTTTATCTCGCTCGGTCCGTCCTCATCACGGGATATCTCCTCCCTCACGGGGTCACGGGTTCCATTTCTTCAAATAGGTTCCTTCTTTGGGGGTGGTCTGGGCGGGTGCGCTCTTCCCTAAGGTCTTGGCGTTGTCGTGCCCACGAGCCTAGGCCTCTAGCGCACACACAAGTGATTCATGGCTATATGGTTAGTTTTCCTTGTTCTCTTGCATTGTTTATGTTTGTTGGTATAGTTGTGGGGCAAAAATACATCAACGAAACATTTAAAATGCAACAGAGATTATATTCATATATTATATAATATTTTAGTACAAAAAGTCTCCGGGATCAAGAGTCTAACTAGTCTTGAAATCGCCGGTAAGACGGGTTGTCTTCAAGAAACTTCTTAACTTGGGCCCGTCCCTACCGAGGGTGACCCAAGTTCCTGATGATGCTGGCGGCGAGCCTCCATGTAAGGCTCTCACCGGGTCTTCCACCCTGCGATTGGGATGTGAGGGGCGTGATCCTTCGCCAACCTCGCTTCCCGTCGATGTGGTATGGCGAAGTCGAAGGTCAAGTGCCATTGCCCTCTTGACTAGGGACAGCATAGTCGGCGTTTGTTGCTATTCGAGCATGCACGCGGAAGCGAGAGTGCAATCGGCATGAACACTCCTTCTTCACCCACGGGGCTGAACTGCGGTGTATCACCGCTACTCTCCCATCTAGCGGCGGAGATAGTACACTGGCGACACTGTGGTTGTGTGTCGCGAAAGCTTCTCGCTTGTTTGGCCTCCGGCTACTGCTGGCCCGTACGTTTTCGTCGACCTCGATCTCCGGTCGGCTCCTGTAGTCTTCAATTGTGGGTCGACTCTCGAGGTCGATTCCTCCTCCTCTTCTTGCGGGAGTGGTGTTGAGGGACTCGGCATTAGGATGCTCGTGGTTTTCAGCGGATCCCCATCTGTTCTTGGAGGGCGAGGAACTCCTCCCTCGTTGGCGACTCCATTTCGTCCATCATTTGCACGATCTTCGCTGTAGGCACGGATATCGAGGTCGCTTGGTGGTAGGTGTCGGCTTCCCTCCTTGAAGCGGAAAGTCCGAGGCTCCCGGACGATGAAGTCGCCCATGTAGGTCTGCCAGCGGTTGGTGAAGCGATTCATCAATCACGAGCTCCCTCTCCTCGCATTGGGGAAGGTTGAGATGTCGGTGAGGAGTAGATACTCCCTCTCCGGTTGATGATGATAGGGGCTAGGCTTGTGATGCCTAGCCCAAGTGGGGAACAACTTCGATTGTCTGTCGGCTCTGCTTTCGAAGTTGATCAATTCTGCTTTCTGCGCCGTTCTTGCCGATGCGAGTCGAGCTCAGAGTATTCCTCGTCGTCAGAGCTCCTCTTCGTCTTCTCTTGCTTCTTGTTCTAGCGATCTTGCAAAAGCATCTTGCTCTTCCTTTTGTGACTGCTATGGGATCCACCTCCATCGGAGGGATAGAGGTTGCTCCCATCGGGTTTTATTTGTGATTGGGATAAGAAAATGGCTAGAGCGGCGCGGTGTAGGAGAAATACTTGGTCTGTTGGTTTGTCGAGGACCATGTAGTCGAGTAGCCTGTGCCTTGTTGCTTAAGTACTTGGCGATGTTGGAGACATCACCCAAAGCGACTTGAAGGGATGGGGAGGGAGCGAAGTATCCTATACAAGGGGGACTGAGCGAGGGGGAGGGTCCTACCCTAGCTTGAAATTCTGCTAGCACTTGCCTATATCTTTTGGGGTTGCATTTAGCGTAGCTTGGATGTCAATTTCTTTCCCAAAGACTTGGAAGATGTCGTTGACATCCGCCTCGGCGACATGGACCTGTATTTGTACCATCGCCCGAAGTCGGTAGTGGCCATTAATCTAGCGAAGAAGAGAGTATCAAACGGATGCAGAAGCACCTCAGGGAGCTGGGAGATCGCCTAAGCAGTGGAGAGCAAACTTGCAGGGTGCTAAATGAGAAATGGGGAACTTATTTATAGAATTGGGGGAAACCCTAATTTTTGGATGACCTAGATTTTACTGAGATCAGGTGATTCTGATCTATTAAGGGATGCAATTGCAAGTTTGAAGACTATTTCTAGGGTTTGAGCATGCTAAGGACAACTAATGAGCCTATTGCAACAATTTGGAGATCATTTGGTGAAGAAAATGGTACGAGGTCTCACGCGTTGCTTGAGACCGATTTTGAGAATCTCATTTTCTGTCCTGGCGCGACGTGTGAGACATGGGTCCTAATTGGGCTAGGCTTACTCAATTTAAGTGATCTAAGGCTGTAGACTCATCGAGTTAGACAGGATTGACCCCTTATTTCGTCGATTTGAAGCTGTTTTGGGCATTTTTGGGCATGGTCTCACACGTTGCGCCCAGCCCGAAAATGAGAATCTCATTTTCTGTCCTGGCACGACGTGTGAAGACATCGTCTCAATTTTGCTCAAAAGCTCCAATTTGACTAAAACAAAAGCTAGAATTCTATAACTTAACTTAATTAAGCTAGATCAGACATGTTATTTACTTCCAAAATTCTTTATATTAACAAAATTCTGATTATTTACAAAATCTCAAGGGCGTTCTCCCTTGATGTGTGAGGCCAGATGCATGTCCTGCTTCATGAGGGTGACCCTCTTTGCGTGTACCGTGCAGGCCGATGAATCTTCAAAGTGTCTGCTGCCTCCTGTAAGCACAACAACATTTCATCGTCTGCGCGTATGCGTATTATACTCTGCATGACCTCTCTCGGACCAAGCGTTGAAAGCGGTGCGGGGGGATCGAGTCCGTAGCTCCTCTGGAAGTCTGCCGGTTCCTTGGCCACTGTTCTCCGGCTTCTTCCTGTAGGCCCTTCTTTCACGGTGCTCACGGGAGGCCCGGCTTTGGTGGGGGTGGCCAGAGTGCGCCCGGGGTTACTCCACCTTCAAGCTGTCCTCACCCCGTGCTCACGAAGTAGGCATTGTATGCCTCCCACTTCTCCATATAGGAGTTGTGCTCCCCTAATTCTCTTCGATAGACCTTGGCGGGGTCTATCACATCGCCCCCGTTGGGGTCGGCGGGGCTTTAACCCTATCCGCGTCCGGAAAGGTGGGGCCGTAACTGCCCAGCCCTCCTCTGCTCTGTGCTACCTTTCGAGGGGCTTCTTCCCTGGCCGTAGGGGTTTTGAAGAGCTTGCTCCCTCTGCGCCAGGCACGTAGTCTTCATCCGAGTCGTCGGTAGTAGGCGGGGTCTCTTCGCTTGATGGTTCATTGATGTTGGATCCAGGTTCTCGCTGGTTTGAGCCCTCCGACCTTCCTCTTGCCCGCCTTAATGGCTTTGGCCTTCCTCTTCTTGGGCTGGCTGGCAGGGGTCGGGTCGTCTTCCCGACTCTTCGTCCTCTGCTCCCGGCGGCGCTCTTTGGCTTCATACTTGCTGATGAAGCGTGCAAGATCGGCTTCTTAGCTTGTGTGTTGGGCGCCCTTTGCTCTTCTCTTCCTGATTTCTTTTTCGGTGGGTCCGGCCTTTGGGGTTGCTCTGGCCTGTTGGATCGTCCGTCTGCTCGGGCCCCTGCTCCTCCGTGGTTGGGCCTCGGCCACAGGGTTGCTCTGGGCTGTTGGCGCCTGTGCGCTCCTGCTTGCTCCCGCTTCTTCCCTCCTCTTGTGCGATCTCCTCGAGGATTTGGTGCATGATGTCGGACCGGTCATCCTCTATGAGCTCCATGATGGTCATTTCCGACCGATCCTGCATCCTAAGGGCCGAAGAAGACTCGCCTTAATGGAGAAGGCGTTCTTGAAGGACTCTCGAAGAGGCGGAGCCGGCGCTTTGGAGGATCCCTTCGGCTAGGCTTCGCTTGCGATCTGTTTGGCGGGCCATCATTTGATGGTTTGTCGATCGGAGCTAAGCGCCCGGAAGATCGCCTTGGCGAAAGCACGAGCAAAACAAATCTAAGGAAGAGCGTGAAAATGGGAGGGTTGGGTCTATTTATAGGGCCAATTTTTAGGTCAACTTTTAACTACCTTTTGGGTTGCCTAAAACATCTAAAACACCTAATTACGCATAAGGTCTCCACGTTGCCCGGTACGCGAAAATGAAAAAGTCATTTCTGTCTCGGGTAGCGGCGTGTGAGACATGGTGGGGACCCACTATTAAATTAACATGTAACATGCTAATTCTCTTTGATTCTTAGCTTAAAATTAGAATTATCAAGTTATTTTTCTTGTAATTTACAACTTTTAGGTGTCAAAATTTGAATGTCTCTGCGTTAAGTACCGGGCAAAAATGGAAATCATTTCTGTCTGCGGCGCGGCGTGTGAGACCACCCTACTTTTGGATGTTGGCTCACCAATTTTAGTCTTTTTACGTTTTCATTCATTTTAGCTATTTACTAGCTTAGCATAACTACAAAATGAGAGAAAAAATTTCCCATTTTTCGAGGTTTAAGGATCCTATCAAGTTAGTGCTCTTTGGGAACATGGCCAATGCTTTTGCTCTTGGTCTCCAAACATTGCTCGATACCACCGCGGGCGTCCCTTACCGTGATGATTGCACTCAATTATACAAGCGGGGTTCATCCCCCATACCAGCTCCATGCTAATGAGGGGCCCTTCACATGACACCGCAACGTGCGGACCCGATTGGGAAAAAGAGAAGGGTCATTACCCGCCTCTTTCGGGGCCTACCTGACTGCTTTGTAAACATACATGTCGTAAGAGTAATATACATCAACATCATATGACCATCCACGAAGGATGGTCCTCCACATATCTTGCATAGACAAAGATCCCGGACATCACATAGGGAATCCTCAAAGGGATGGTGGCGGCTTGGTCTGAGTTCATTGCTGACGAAATTCATGACAATGGATTTGTTGGCATATGAACATGGCATAGAGGTTATCCCTCCATCCGCCCCTCCACATTGCACACTTTGCGAGTAAATTTGAAGTGTAGGGACTGGCCTTCGCGGATGCATAGCGAGGGCTATTCACGGGTTTCATCTCCCCGGTTAGATGGGGCAGGTAGGGATCATTCCTCGGTCATCTTTGACTCAAGGTGACCTAGAGGGCCCTTTCACGGTCTTGAATAGGCCTCCTCCGAGGCAATTACTAGTCGTAATCACCGCCTTTGGCTCCAAAGAACAGACTGAGGGAAATAAACACTCTTGATTTTTCCACTCTGCCACTATGTCTTA